>JAJOOR010021881.1:0-20824 GCA_036250505.1 Solanum acaule | reverse complement strand
GATAACTAAAACAAACCCCCCCCCCCCCCATCTGACATTCGTGTCACCCCATTTACTTAATTATGTCTTTAATCGATAATTTCTATTCCTATGGCTAATTAGACTACATTCATACTTGCTAATTGAATTTGAGACACGTACCGCTCCCTGTGGGATTCGACCCCAACTCACATAGTTGGGTTTTATACTGATTTATGATTGTTTAACACCTAGAATTGAATGAGGTGTGCTTGAAATGTTAAATCAAAATGGCGCCGCTGCCAGGGAGTGGTGTTGTTTGAAATTCTTTTCGTGAAGTTGAATTGCGTTCTTTTTAGCCATAGTTGAATCTACTTACTTTTAGTTTTGGTTTGTGTTGCTTGTGTTAAAATAGAGGAGAAAATAAGCATAAATGGGAGTAATGGCAGCCAATTGGGCCACTAGGATGACATCGGAAATCTCAATGACCCAAATCTAGTGGGTGGTGTTGGTGCCATTCGTTTACCTCCAGCTGAAGGAAACGTTATGTTTCACACTGCAAGTACCATGTTGCAGCTCTTAAAATTGAAAGGTTTGTTTGGTGGGATGGCTCATGAGGATCCCCATGAGCATACTAGGAATTTTGTTGATGTTTGTGGATCGCTCTCCTTTAAGAACATATCTCAAGAATCGATCCGGCTGAGGTTGTTCCAATTTTCTCTAATGGGAGAAGCATGCAAGTGGTTGGCTGAGTAGCCAAGAGATTCTATAACTTCGTGGGACGAGCTTATTACCGCATTCCAAGTGCGATTTTTCCCTCATTCGAAGATGATGACACTTAGGGACAATATTCAAAGCTTTAAACGTTTAGAGGGTGATACAATCCATAAGACTTGGCTAAGGTTTAAGAAGATGGTGCTGCATTGCCAACTCATGGATTGCTCGATAATATACTGCTGCAATACTTCTACAGAAGCCTCGATTCGGTGAACAAGGGAGTGGCTGATCAACTTTCTCTGGGAGGTTTGATGCAACAACCTTATGTCATATCAGCCCAACTCCTTGATGGCATGACCAAGATTAACCGGGCATGGTACACCCGTGAAGATCAAGTCTCTCCTCTTACTTACAAATTGACAAATAAGTAGATTGAAAAAGATTAAGAAAGACCTAAACATGGCAAAGATGATGACACAGCTGGACATCTTGGCCAATAACGTCATGGGTGTTGGTACGAAGAGTGTTAATGCTATCGGTGTTGGTGGTGTAAACCCCGAAGAGGCCAAGTTTGAAGTGTTGTACAATGAAGAAGTGAACTTCCTAGCCAACCAAGGAAGAGGTTATCGTGCAAACTACCCAAGGTTGGGTGGAAATCAAGGTTGGAATAGAGATGAGGGCCGGAGAGATCATGACAGAGAGTGGCGTGATCGTAATGCCACTTGGAAGGAAAGAGAAGGGGAGAATGATAGGTATGTTCCTCCCCACGAGCGTCAAAAGCCCAGAAATTCTGAGGGTGGCCGGACTACGGAAATGCTCTCACGTATTCTCAACAAGGTAGAAGGGTCCGATAAAGTTTTGAAGGAAGATGTACCGACTCTCAACCAGACGGTGACCTCTCACTCCGTCTCTATCAAGTAGTTGGAGACCCAAATGGGTCAAATTTCTTCACATCTTAAGAAAAGACAACAAAGGGGGTTGCCTAGTGATACTATGACACACCCTAAAAATGAAGCTTAAATGGGTACTTGCATCGTGCCATGACGTTAACTAAGGCGCTTCTTCGGTGGCAGCCCAAAATTTTAATGCTTTGTGTTTGTTTTTGAATAATGGGTGTTGATTGTGTAGGTGGAAAAATGGAATGTGTTTGAAAAGTGTAGGTTGGCGAGCCAAGAGTCTGGTCGGCGACTCGCCGAAGAGGTCAGTTAGCCCGACTTGTACCACCGTTGGATTCACAAAATATCAGAGGTGGAAGTCTGTAAAACTCGGCGGTCCCATGGACGCATTGGTGACTCACCGAACAGGTCGGTGAGCCCGACTTTTTCCGTCGTTTGGACCCCAAATCAACTGGAGGTCCTGTAAAACTCAGCGAGGTAAGTTACCACTCGGTGCATAGCCGAGTGGTTTGACGAGAACGACTAATACCGCCGAAAGTTCCGCAAACTGAAAGGTTTTAAAAGGCCAAACGGTTTAAACTTTCAAAATCTTTCATTTTCCCTCATTTTTAGCCTCGTACACTTGTACCCACACTCTATAGCTTTAATATTTTCCTAGTTTTATCGTTTTTTGCTCTTAATCTTGTGCTCGAAGTTGGATTACATTGCCGCCTAACGTTTCAAACTCTTATTTCAGCTTAAAGGTTGGTTTTCCGAACCCTGAACTCTTGATTTGTAGTTAAACTAGAATGCATTTGGTGAATTGTTGTTTTTGTGTGCGCGCCTGTGTGAAATTGTAGTTGTTGTGCTAGTTTGCCTATTTTAGTTTTGAAATCATGCTTAAACTGCGTAAAATGATGATTTCCCTAGTTTTGTGCTTTAAAATTGATCATAAATTGTTAGGATGCGGTAATATTTTTTTGGGTCTTGTCGGGTGAAATCCAAGTAACCTCCAATTGTGCTAAATGGCTTACTTTGCCCAATGATGGAGTGTTTGACGTCATTCTTAAGGGAAAAAGTCATCAAATGACCAATTTTGGCCAAAACGGGGGAAGTCTTAGTACGTCGATGGCGTGGGCCGTCTGAGCTTAATTGAATAAGTGTGTAGTTTGATTTTGTTTTCGGGGGCTGTGGGCTTGAATTTGGGAAACGAGGTTGAAATTTTGCACGTTGGGCAATTCGGCGAGCTTGGTCGAGCTCGACGAACCGCTCGGTGGTTCGCCAACGTCCCTCTTGATCGCCCTTAATTTTGTGTTTTGGCTAGATTAGAGTCTGTAACTTTCGACGGGAAGCCTGAGCTCACCGAGTTCACTCGGCGACTCGCCGAAAGTCTCCCTTGATCGCCTTTTCTACACCCCTAACCCCTTAAACACACTGTTAATTTCAGCGGGATAGTTTGAGCTCGCCGATTGATGTCGGTGATTCACCGAAAGGCCCAGCATATCACCGACCTCTAATTTTTCTGGGAAATTTTCAAGCCAGTCCTTTTGGTGAGCCCGATCTGGCTCGTCAAAGTAACTTGGCGACTCACCAATTGGTTCGGCGAGTCTTTCTGCAACTAAATTATGAGATTTTTCTTGAATTATTTCTAACTTTTACCGATGTGTTTTGCATATTTGGCTAGGACCAACTGGGACGAGAGTGGAATGTCACCCCGCAAACGAGCACGAGCCATTGTAATTTATGAGGGAGCAACTGCTCCTTCTAAAAAGGGAAAACAAACACCTCCAAAGGGAGGCAAGAGAAAGGGAAAGGTGCCCGTAGCAGAGAGACCGGAGCACAACTCTGGCAGTGATGGGGAATCTATTCATTCTCATGCCTCATTCTCCGAGCCTGAGGATGACCAACCACTTCAGACCCGGCGAGTTGATATTCATGCCAGAGTTCATCAAGATCCATCTAGGATCCTGGAGTCTACCCCACCTGCTGATGATACAGTGCAAGCTCCGGCACAGACGGTGGTTCCAACACCACCAGTTCAGGGTCCTCATCCCCGGCTACTCAATAGGCTAAATGCGGAGGGACTGAGGACCATTCTTAAAGAAAAGAGATTGTCCAAGAATGGTGTAGTGGGCAGGTACCCTCATGTGTGGGA
This sequence comes from Solanum acaule, assembly GCA_036250505.1. Classification (NCBI taxonomy): domain Eukaryota; kingdom Viridiplantae; phylum Streptophyta; class Magnoliopsida; order Solanales; family Solanaceae; genus Solanum; species Solanum acaule. The sequence continues at coordinate 17,119 of JAJOOR010021881.1, read as the reverse complement.
CACTTTCCGGTTCCACAGGTTTGAGCAGTTTACCAGGCCCTGTGGCCCCTATATTCCTACATGGGTCTGGGAGTTTTACACGGCGTACAGTGACCTAGTACCAAAGGGAAAGAAAAAGGCCAGTGCCTTCAAGCCGGTAGAGTCTGGGGAAAAGAAGTGAGATGCAGCGGCGATTATATCAACGATATATTTGATAGAGGGTCAAGTTTTGACTACCCGAGTTTGTCTACCACTGTGACACCTCTGGATGACCTAAAGGGCTGGCTTGCTCCTCTAATTTCTGACACCACCCCGAGGTGGTTTGAGGCCAGAGCTTCCATTGAGAAGAAGGACTTGAACATCACTGCTCAGTATTGGTTCGGTCATTAACAGCTCCATCATGCCTTCACAGAATGAGTCCCTCCTCCACCACCCAAAGACAGCTGTCTCGGATCAATCATAGCCTGGAAGAGCATCGACTTGGGGCTAATCATATAGCAAGAGATGGCTGTGAGGGACAAACCGCGCCAGAAATCTATTCCTTCCCCAGTGCTGATTACAGACCTATGTTGGCAGGCTGGAGTCCCTCGTGACAAGAAGAGGGACATTTTGGTCACACCTACATCCTCCACATACATCCGGAACATAGAGGCCGAGTACACACGGGATGAGGCAGATAGGAGGAGAGTAGCTCCGGTGGATGCATCCCCGTAGGTTGATGTTGAGTCCATACCTGCAGAGGTATCTTTGCCTACTCCGGCCTCTAGGACTTCAGGTATACCCGCTACCACTTCTTCCCAGGCCTCTGGTTCCTCTACTTCCCAGCCTACTAGATCACTTAGGTCATGCTCCTCAAGATGGGGTACCTAGCCCATTTTGCCGATGTGCGGGCTTTCCAGCTAGAGGTCGAGGTGCCTTGGATGATTGAGAGAGCCATCTTAGCTGCTTTGACACCCCTCCGGACATCTATTGATGCTCTCACAGCGAGAGTAGAGACTTGTGAGAGTCGACAAGGGGTTACTTCCGAGATGACGTCTTTAAAAGATGAGGTTTCAGATTTAAGGAAGGATGTGGACTATCTGAAGTCCACATACTTCACTTCTCTCTTTGAGTCAGCTGAGGCTCAGGATGTCCCAGCCAGTTCTGAGATGCCTCCGGCTACTATTGGAGATGTGCCTATGGATGATGTGGCAGTTGATGAGTCAGAGGTGGAGACGGATAAAGAGTAGCTTGATGCTCAAGAGGCGGCCATCTATGAGGACCTGCCTGATTTAGAGGAGACGATTGTACAGTCAGCCATTCAGACATCACTAACAAATACGTCCATGACATGCTCTAGTGGAGCCAGTGTTGCTGTTACACCGGGCACGCATGCCTAAGACCAGAGTGTGACCCCGTGCACTGATACCTCGACAGATGGAGCGACTGTGTAGACAAGATCTTTCTTTACCTCATTCTCTATCGTTTTTATTAACTTTTGATTATTTTTGTTGCATTTGAGGACAACTGTTTTTCATTTGTGGTGGGGTGAGGTATTTCCATACCTACCTCTTGTGTACATATTGGGTTGTGAGTTTTAAATTGTGTTTTGATTCTATCTTTGGATATTTGAGCTTGTATCTCTTTGTTTTTGAATGGAAATGGTTTCTGACCAATTTTGAAATTCTTTTGCCACTTCTTGTGTGTTTGATTATGGCTCAAATTTGAGTATCGGTTATGATCAATACCGATGACTTGAATAGTGCTCTAAATTGAACAAAATGAATGCGCGGCTACGATGAGGCCAAATGAAGTTGAATAGACAATGTGTGAACTTTTTGCTTCTCGTTGCGACTAGCCGATTATCGAATGAGTCTCTTATGATGAGTATTGCACACTAGCGAAAGTGTGGAGTCTCGTTTGATATTGGTGCCAATGCCTTGTGTGATGAGCTTACTTTGAACCTTGTGTGATGAGCTTACTTTGAACCTTGTGTGATGACACCTAGAATTTTCCCCGTTGGTCCGGTTTACTAAGTGATGCAAGCACTTGATATGATCTTAGGCAACAATTTTGAAGAGTGAAACAACTTGATAATATACCTCTTTTAGTGGCCAACCTTGTGAGATGTGTGAACTGTAATACCCCAGAAAATTTTCGAACTGAGACTCGAACCATCCTTTGTTGTGAGTGGGATTTTATTAAGGAATTTAAAATTTCTTGAGTGTTAAGGTCACTAGATGTAGCACCTTGAGTTCCAAAAAGAACTAAATTAGAAATCGCAAAATCTGAAATTTGGCAAGTTAAGCTAAGTATTAGTTTTGGGTTAACTTCAAACGACCATAACTCATAGCACAATATGAGTTAGGTGTGCTAAGAGATACCGTAGGAAATAACTTTGAATTATATTTCCAATGCCACCAAGTTTGCTTAGTTTCGAGGTCGGATGAGTGAGATATGCCCTTTTAAAGTCAGGCTGTCCAGTTAAGCAAAGTTACCTGAAAATAGTAAGGGGTATTTTGGTATTTTCCTTACCCAATAAGATTTGATTCATTTTTAGTAAGATTTTAAGGGTCTAATCCTATTAGGTTCAGTTTTATAATCCTAATATACGCCTAGGGTTTTAGTTGAGAGTTCAAGAAGAGAAAAGAGGAAAGGATCAAGGCGTTCGTCGACGTTCTTGAGTTTGTTTGCGAATTTTCACCAAGAGTTTGATCCCTAAGAGGTATGTAAGCTTCCATAGTGTTGGCTTTGTTCACCCACACGTCAAACATGTTATTTTCAGCGTAATTTCATTCTCAAAAGTTGAAGGATTTAAATTCTTGACAGGTGTTCTTGAAGTTCATTCTAAATCTTGTTTTGTTGGGGTTTTGATGAATTATTGAGATGAAAGTTAGTGATTTGAGTGTTTTTTTAGTATATTAGTGTGTACTTAGGTTGAGTAATTGAATCTAAGGAAAAATTGAGAAAAGAAATTGATTAGAAGCGATTTAGGATCAAAAAACGAGAGACAAAATTTGTTGAAATTTTGCCTGGGGAAAGGCTGGCCTGGCGCGCCAGAGAGGCTGGGGAGGCGCGCCAGTTGTGCGCCTAAATTTGGTTCCACTAACTTAGGTGTTGGCGCTCCGCACCAAGAACGCGCCCGGTTCGTCTTCCCCCACCCTTTTTCCGTCGTTTAGCCTATCTAAGTTCTTCTAAAGTGTACTAACACTTCCTATCGATTCTAACTACTCTAAATGACTACTAAACACCTAGAAATCATCCACGAACACGAATTATAACCTTGAATTCATAATTTAAATTCAAGGTTGAGTTAAGCGTTAAGCCTTGAAGAGTTCTTCCGAACATTTGAGATAGTCCCTTTGAGTCCTGTTGTGGAGTCTTCTACAACTTCTAGTAACTTGTTTCAAGAATCGAGTAAGTGAGTATGAGGATGAGGAAAATCTATTCATGAGTCTAGTTGGTCTTCATGAGATCCTTTATATCATGAAACATAACTCTTGAATTCATAATTCATAATTTACATTCAAGAGAGAGTTAAGAGTAGAGTTCAAAAAAGTCTTTGAGTTCAATTGTGAATGCTTTGAGATCAACTATCGATTTGAGCTAAGTTTTGAGTAAGTAAGTATAAGAATTATAAGAGTCGTATTTATGAGTTCCTTATTGATATTTTGACCATTGAGTCAAGTCGTTCATGCCCATAAGTTCCGCATGAACTCCATTAGTTGAGTACCTTTAAGATGAGTAGTATCTTTGAGTTCTAAGTCTTGAGTATTGAGTTCCTAATCCCCTGTGAGATTATATTTCTAATCATGGGACTATTTCATGTTACCCATGAAGTCCATGAGTTGAATTGTTCATGCTCATAATTTCGCATGAACCCTATAAGTCGAACAATCTTGAGATGAGAAGTATCTTTGAGCCCTTGAGTCGAGTAGTTCATGCTCATAATTCTGCATGAACCCTCTGAGTTGAGCAGTCTTGAAATGAGTAGTATCATTGAAGTTCTTGAATCCCAAGTATTGAGTTCTATCTATAGTTATTGAAAACCTTGCATTGCGTCGTTCACGTCCATAATTCGGCATGAACCATATTTTGATAAGTATTTTACAAACGTTTTAACTTTGTTTTAAGACTTAAGCTTTGAGTTGAGTAAAGAGTAAGAGTAAGTTCATTTCTTAAAGTGATATATGGGGACTAAGTATTCCCAAGAGTAAATGTTTTTACATTTAAAAGAGGGGGAAATTGAGATTTCCAAAAGAGTTTTGAGCAGTTTGAATAACATCACTTTTTAGAGAAAGATTTTGAGTAATAATATCAAACCACAGAAAGAGTTATGTTTTTAAATAAATGAGTTGAGTATTTTGGGAGTAATATCGAACACCGATATGGGGACGAGTTTGGGTTCAGATAACTCACGTCTCCATAAACCATGTAGCCATCATGGGTAAAAAGGATCATACTTCTTAGATGACTCCTTAGTGCTTTTTAGCATAGACTAGTAGATCTACTTAGTTAAGGCGTTCTATATGATGGCAAAGTATAGGACAGTTCTGGCAGCGTGGGCAAGATGTTATATCATCACTTAGGCTCATAGTGGTGGTTGTCGGTTAGAGAAACTCCCACAGAGTTATATTGTAGTTTTATAGACACATTGATTATTATTGTATTTTTCAATACATTGAGTTGCTATCTACAGTTTTACAGCTTTCCCTATATATTTCATCTTTTACTATTGCTTTATCCTTGAGTATCATGAGTTGAGTCTTTCGAGTTGAGTATCTTATCCTTGAGTACTTCTGAGTTTAGTAAGTTTGAGTAGTTTTTGAATATCCTTGAGTATTCCTTGAGTTGAGTAAGTTTGAGCAGAGGTAAGTATGTTTCTTTTTTATCAAGTTTCAAGTCTATGTTATGCTTTAGAATTCCCTTTACATGCTCGTACATTCTATGTACTGAGCCATTTGGCATGGATCCTTTCATGATGCAGATTCAGGTATTCGGGATTATCAACAGGAGCTTCGTTGATACCATATGGGGTTTCGAGTTAGCTATGGTGAGCTTCCTTGCTTCCAGAGGATTTCATTTACCTTTCAGTTATATCAGTTGTTAGGATGTCGTGGGCCTTGTCCCGACTTCCATCTTTGTCATTTAGAGGCTTCATAGATAGATAGTAGAGTTTGAGAAGTCTGTTTCATTTATTTTGTTAAATATTTTAAGACTTAAGTTGCCCATTTTGGGGCGAGTTGAATATATTATATTATTCAGAGTTTTCTTTTGAGTGAAAGCTTTGTATTTAAAGTTTCATGAATTTTTATTCAGTTTTTAAGCTTTGTATGCTTGAGTTAGTCTTCCGCTTGTAGTCAGCAAGGATGAAGGTTCGCTTGGGGACCATCAATGGTTCTCGAGTGCTGGCCACGTCCACGGTGTAGGCTCGGGTCGTGACAACCTTGGTATCAGAACACAGAGTTCAAGTGTCCTAGGGTGTCTATGAAGCCGTGCCAGTAGGATCTTATTTATGGTTGTGAGGGCTCCACTTCTATAAATGAGGGACTACAGACATTTAAGAAAAGTTTCCTATCTTTCATACTCTTAATCGTGCAATAGAGCTATGTCATAGAGATTGATTCATACTCGTGCGTTTCTCAGATTCATTTGACTACTCGTCATACTAGAGGTGGTTGAACATAAAATCAGTCATTTATCTATGAGTTGTTCTTAGAAAAAATCTTGAGGAAGTCATGAGACTCCAGAGGGGCTTGAGCGAAGCCCAAGAGTAAGTTAAGTGTTCAGTTTTAGAGGAATGCACCCATATTCATGTGAATCATGTGTTTGAGCTAAAAACGAGTTGTACTCTCTTCTCTAAGTCTTATTTCAGCTGAGATCCTTATGAGAAAGTATGTTTAGATCTTGGGTAGTATTTTCACCCGAAAAGGTAGCATGAGTTACGAGATCATGAGCAGTAGTAGAGAAAGAGCCCAGAGTTAGAGAAAAGTATGCAGAGGTTTAGTGATTTAAGAAAGGGAGATAGTGTTTTGAAGAGCTATATTACTATAGTCATGCACCCAGTAAGTTATTGATGAGGAGTTTTCCCTTATGGGTAGAGTAAGAGTTGCTAGTCAAGATGAGATAAAGTATATATTTGTTAACCAGAATAGAGTCGATGTCGATGTGCCATCATATTAGAGGAGACTAAATTCATGTGTGGAATAAGAGAGTAGAGTATTCATAAAGTGATAGATCTAAGCTAGGCTTATGATATGTTTGAGAGGTTCATAATGTTCGAAAGGTTATAGAACTAATTAGGTAATGAGGTATAGTATAGTAGGCGAGCAATCATATTGATATTTGGGTTTAGTAATGAACATTAATCTTGAATTTGAGATGAGTGTCATGATCAAAAGAATGGCAACATGAGGATGATAATGTTAGTCTTAAGATTTGATATAGAAGACTTGACATAGAGTAGTGAGGAATTGAGGTGATAAGATGCAATAAATATGAGTGGTACAAGTGAGAGACCTTAACCTTTAGATAAGGGCAGTGAAGTGCGCCTAAGTCACAAGAAGCATTAAGAGGAGTACCGAGAGGGTATGTAATCAGAAGAGGTTAAGAGAAACACCTTAGAAAGAGGTCTTAGTACCTGCTTATTGAGAGTTCGGTAGTCATGAGATAAACTTCTCCCAAGTGTTAGAGTAAAAAATGATGTAGACCAGTTAGAGATAATGGAATAGGTCCATAGCTTTCAAGTGTCAGCTTTAGACCTAAGGGGGAGATGACGAGATGAGAAATCAAGTCAAGTGTTTGAGAGTAAGATAGTAATGAGTTCCAAGGTGTATGGGAGATATCCTTTCGAAGGCCCTTTTAGTAATTGAGTGGTGTTAGAAAGAGGAGGTTGATGTTCTTATCGTGATAGTGATGGTGTGATAATTCCATCTAAGCTTGTAAATAAGGAGGATGAGGTTTTACTCTGAGAAATAGTTAAATGAGAGCCCTTAGTTGGTTCCGAAGGAGTTAGTTAGTAAGAGTCCATGGAGTTGTTAGAGTACTAAGCTTGAATGTGGTGTTGTTAACCATTAGGTGGTTCTTGATATGAGCCCAACGTGGTGGTAAAGAGTAATAGTCTTGGGATGAGGTTCCCTAAAGAGAGGTATAGAACCCGAACCTAAGGATTTGGGTTAAGCTTGAATATAGTAAGATCATACCATTAGACTCAGACCTTAGTAAGAGTAACCCCATTCTATACCCAGTCCAGCCGTCATTCGAGGACGAATGATCCCAAGGGGGAGATAATGTAACACCCCCAAAAATTTTCGAACGGAGACTCGAACCATCCTTCGTTATGAGTAGGATTTCACTAAGGAATTTAAAATTTCTTGAGTGTTAAGGTCACTAAATTTAGCACCTTGAGTTCCAAAAAGAACTAAATTAGAAATAGCAAAATCTGAAATTTGGCAAGTTAAGCCAAGTATGAGTTTTGGGTCAACTTCAAACGACCTTAACTCCTAGCACATGATGAGTTATGTGTGCTACAAGATACCGTAGGAAATATCTTGAATTATATTTCCAATGCCACCGAGTTTGCTCAGTTTCGAGGTCGGATGAGTGAGATATGCTTTTTTGAAGTCAGGCTGTCCAGTTAAGGAAAGTTACCCGAAAATAGTAAGGGGTATTTTGGTCTTTTCCTTACCCAATCAGGTTTAATTCATTTTTAGTAAGATTTTAAGGGTCTAATCATATTAGGTTCAGTTTAATAATCCTAATATACGCCTAGGGTTTTAGTTGAGAGTTCAAGAAGAGAAAAGAGGAGAAAAGAGGAAAGGATCAAGGCGTTCGTCGACGTTCTTGAGTTTGTTTGCAGATTTTCGCCATGGGTTTGATCCCTAAGAGGTATGTAAGCCTCCATAGTGTTGGGTTTGTCACCCACACGCCAAACATGTTATTTTTAGCGTATTTCATTCTCAAAAGTTGAAGGATTTAAGTTCTTGATAGGTGTTCTTGAAGTTCAATCTAAATCTTATTTTGTTGGGGTTTTGATGAATTATTGAGTTGAAAGTTAGTGATTTGAGTGTTGTTTTGAATAGATTAGTGTTTACTTAGGTTGAGTAATTGAATCTAAGGAAAACTTGAGAAAAGAAATTGATTAGAAGCGATTTAGGATCAGAAAACGAGAGACAAAATTTGTTGAAATTTTGCCTGGGGAAAGGCTGGCGTGGCGCGCCGTGCCAACAGTGCGCCAGAATTGGGTTCCTGTAAGTTAGAGGCTGGCGCCTCGTGCAAGGAACGCACTCGGGTCGTCTTCCCCTACCCTTTTTCCATCGTTTAGCCTATCTAAGTTCTTCTAAAGTGTACTAACACTTCCTATCGATTTTAACTACTCTAAATGACTTCTAAACACCTAGAAATCATCCATGAACACAAATTATAACCTTGATTTCATAATTCAAATTCAAGGTAGAGTTAAGAGTTAAGATTTAAAGAGTTCTTCCGAACATTTGAGATAGTCCCTTTGAGTCCTGTTGTGGAGTCTTCTACAACTTCTAGTAACTTGTTTCAAGACTCGAGCAAGTGAGTATGAGGATGAGGAAAATATATTCATGAGTCTACTTGGTCTTCACGAGATCCTTCATATCATGAAACATAACTCTTGAATTCACAATTCACATTCAAAAGAGAGTTAAGAGTAGAGTTCAAGAAAGTCTTTGAGTTCTATTGTGAATGCTTTGAGATCAACTATCGATTTGAGCTAAGTTTTGAGTAAGTAAGTATGAGAATGAGAAGAGTCGTATTCATGAGTTCCTTATTGATATTTTGATCCTTGAGTCGAGTCGTTCATGCCCATAAGTTCCACATGAACTCCATCAGTTGAGTACCTTTGAGATGAGTAGTATCTTCAAGTTCTAAGTCTTGAATATTGAGTTCCTAATCCCCTATGAGATTATATTTCTAATCATCAAACTATTTCATGTTACCCATGAAGTCCTTGAGTTGAATTGTTCATGCTCATAATTCTACATGAACCCTATAAGTCGAACAATCTTGAGATGAGAAGTATATTTGAGCCCTTGAGTTGAGTAGTTCACGCTCATAATTCCGCATGAACCTTCTGAGTTGAGAAGTCTTTAAATGAGTAGTATAATTGAAGTTCTTGAGTCCCAGGTATTGAGCTCTATCTATGGTTATTGAAAACCTTGCATTGCGTCGTTCACGTCCATAATTCGGCATGAAACATATTTTGATAAGTCTTTTACAAACGTTTTAACTTTGTTTTAAGACTTAAGCTTTGAGTTGAGTAAAGAGTAAGAGTAAAGTTCATTTCTTAAAGTGATATATGAGAATGAAGTATTCCCAAGAGTAAATGTTTTCATATTTAAAAGAGGAGGAAACTGAGATTTCCACAAGAGTTTGGAGCAATTTGAGTAACATCTCTTTTTAGAGAAAAATTTTGAGTAATAATTTGAAACCATATAAAGAGTTATGTTTTTAAACATACGAGCTGAGTATTTTGGGAGTAGTATCGAGCACCGATATGGGGACGAGTTTGGGTTCAAATAACTCACGTCTCCATAAACCATGTAGCCATCATGGGTAGAAAAGATCATACTCTTTAGATGACTCCTTAGTACTTTTTAGCATAGAATAGTGGATCCACTTAGGTAAGGCGTTCTATAAGACGACAAAGTATAGGACAGTTCTAGCAGCGTGGGCAAGACGATGTATCATCACTTAGACTCATAGTGGTGGTTGTCGGTTAGAGAAACTGCCATAGAGTTATATTGTATTTTTATATACACATTGAGTATTATTGTATTTTTCAATACATTGAGTTGCTATCTACAGTTTTACAGCTTTCTATATATATTGCATCTTTTACTATTGCTTTATCCTTGAGTATCATGAGTTGAGTTTTTCGAGTTGAGTATCTTATCCTTGAGTACTTCTGAGTTGAGTAAGTTTTAGTAGTTTTGAGTATTTTTGAGTAAGTTTGAAAAGTGGTAAGTATGTTTCCTTTTTTATCAAGTTTCAAGCCTATGTTATGCTTTAGAATTCCCCTTACATGCTCGTACATTCCATGTACTGAGCCATTTGGCCTGCATCCTTTCATGATGCAGATTCAAGTATTCGGGATCATCAATAGGAGCTTCGTTGATACCACATAGAGTATCGAGTTAGCTATGGTGAGCCTCCTTGCTTTCGGAGGATTTAATTTACCTTTCAGTATATTAGTTATTAGGATGTTGTGGGTCTTTCTCACGACCCATGGGTATCCCCTAGACGTAACATTGTGTACTTGACCCCGAAGGGGTCTCATACAAGCCCTTAGCATATCATGACATAAGAACATAGGGAAAATACGAAAAATTTAAAACTTTTCTTTACAATCGAAGTCTTTTATAAAATGAGAGAGTCTATAACACCATGTCTCAAACCATTATAATACTTGGATTAAAACTCTTGAATACAATCTTTGGGACATAGCCATTACATAAATCTAAAACATAAAAGAAAGACATAAAGGACATATGGTCAAGCCCTCGAACATTATGAGGACTCACCAATCTTCTTCTTAGAGAGTAGAAGGTAGCAAGCAAGAAGCTAGAAAAAAGGCAAAATAATAAGACACTCGATAAGAAAAAACTGGAATTCGATCTGGGTAGAATCTGATATCACCAAACCCTACACTTATAGAAAATGTAGAAATATGGGTTAGCACAAAATGTAGCAAGTATGAAAGCCATGCATAAAAATCCTTAAAACATGCATAAAAGGGACATTTTATTTGAAACCATGCTATATGCCACTTTTGAACATCATCTTTGAAATAGTTGGAGAATGTAGCTCATAAGACAAACCATGCACAATTTATCATATCATAAAGGATATCATCATAATCACAAGCATAGTCTCCAAAACAATATAATGGATACTCCATTCTTCACAAGACATAGTTCACATACATAATTACATGCCAAGATCATATCATCATAATAGAACTATCACATAAGCAACCCTAAGCCATACTTGTGCAATGTATAGATAGGATCCCATAATCCTATCTATACGAAGTATCACTTCTAGGCCACCATGATCATGCATAACATAAGTTCATATACCTTCATAGCATAAGGAACCCAGACTATAACCCCTTTATAAGTCTACTTGTGCAATGTATAAGTGAAGTCCCATACCCCTACTCACACTAAGTAAAGCTCATTGTGAAGTCATAAGTATAGTTCATGTTCATAATTCATATAAAGTATACATTTATCTTATAATCATCATATCATAAGAGAGACATACCATGCCCACTCTCTAAGTCTACTTGTGCAATGCATGAATGAAGTCTCATACCCCCACTCACACTAAGTAGAACCTCTTGAGGAACCATAATACATAACTCATGTTCTTATCATAATTCATATTCTTATTATATAGGGAAATAGCCTTAACCGACATAGATCATGTGAGCTACATGGAATCCGGTGTTCTACCCCTACACCGAAAAGAGGTGTCCTACTTGCCTAAGGTAGAACGTTCATTTTAGCTTTTAGGTGGATCCACTAGCTAAAGACCTATGTGGGCATATAGTTATGGGATAAGGAGATTGCTACTAGAAACCCGGACTACTAACGTGGAGGTTTCCATCTCATGAGATAACCATATTGGGAACCCGGACTACTAACGTGGAGGAACCCATATCATATGCATATTCACTCGGTGCTAAGCATAATTCCCTTTAAAGTTCATGTTAAGTTTTTACTTAAGTTCAAATTCATGAAACAATGCACTAGGCACTCAAACCAACATAACATCATAATAGCTCATAGATTCATTAGGTGAGAATGTCCTTTCAACCTTAGAATCATCAATATGTGAGTAAACCTTTCACATCATATTTATAGTGTTTCATGAGAATAGCCTTTCATTCAACACAACAAGATCATCATAGTCATAATAGTTCATGCATAATAAAGTGTAAGGGTATGGGGAGAATTACCTTTCAACAATACCACGATTACACAATAATCATAAGATCTTCACTTTCTAAGTGATTCATAAGCTTATACACAATTCTCATAAAGATGTGCAAACCTTCATAACTTTGCCCTTCAAGGGCCATGAACCACAAGCAACACCTTAGTCACATCATAGTCATATTCACGCATGGGATGTATGTGTGTGATTGTCCTTTCAATGACACAACAACAACATTATCACCATAGACACTTCACTTTCAAAGTGTTCATAACCATGCACATAATATCTTAATCATACATACCCTTCATATCTTACATTCAAGGATCATGGATCATGTTAAGTCAACATATCTAGCATTTACTATATTAGACATGGATATAATCATGACCCAAGTAAAACATTCATTTCATGCATAAACTCATGTGATCATATGGGTGAAGTCTTTTCACAATAATGTCATATACAACCCAAACATACATAATAGCTTCTTTCTTAAAGCATTAACATCCTTAGCTTATTCACATTAGCTTTTACCCTTAAAGCCCTAGGGGTCATCTTCATGTTACAAGCCTTACTCTGAAGCAATTCCTCACATGTTCATCATGTATACCTAGTTCTCAAGGTAACATAACCACATGCCTCATTCTTGATCAATTATAGTCATATAGGAGACATATAACTCAATCTCAATACTACAGAACTATGATCCCTCATATAAGCCCTAAACAAATTAATTCATGTCTTGAAGTTTTACCCTTAAGAAAATCCATGTCTAGGTCATCTAATCTAAGGAAATTCATAAAGAAATTCATCAATCTTAGAAGATCACATCTAGCCCCTCAATTTGCCTCATTCATGGCACAACATTAGGCTATATCAATTTTACCCTAGAATCTTGTTAATCAAGAATACATGTATATTCATACTAAAATCATGCAATTACATCATAATCAACCCACATCCACTCAATTGGAACAATTACAACATACATAACTCTATCACATTCTACTAGTATCAACCAATACCCATACTTGAGGTCCAATTTGGGAAAAAAGGGGAATCCATGGATTCTTGGGTAATTCATCATTAAAACAATAGTAATTCATCAATATAATCATAATATAAATCAATTAGGTCATTGAAATCGTTTTTGGAAGGGAATCCATGGCTTAGAATGAAAACCCACTTTTGGGAATTTGAGAGATTTGAAATCTAATTTTGGAAGGGCTCTATGGGTGAAGACTACCCATAGATGAAAAACAACCATACCTTAGGTGTAGAATCCAACCAAATTTTTATGAAAAAGTCCTCTTCTTCAAGCCCTAGTTGATCTCTTTTCTTGTTCTTCAATAGAGGTTTCCTAGAGAGAGAAATATTTGAGAGGAGAGTATTTTTAGAATTGATTTGGGTCTTGTGATATAATGACTTAATTGGGTGAGTTTTTGGTTTAAAATGACTTATATAGGGGTCCTAGGCTTGGGAAAAATGACATATCTTTGAGTTAAAACAATTGGGAAAAGACCCAATAAGTTCCCCTGCTAGAAACTGCCGAAATGGCATGATGGACGCCTTCACGGACTGTCCTCATCACCACGGCCCGTCAAACTGGCTGTGAAGAATTATCAGCCTGACAGTGCTTCACTATTTAGAGCATAACTGTTTACTCCGATATCAGAAATGGGCAAACTAGGTGGCGCTGGAAAGATGACTCAGAGACCTTTAATTGGATAGGTAATGGCCCACCTAATTCATTTTGAGCTATGAGATATGACAATTTGCAGTTGACTCTAAACTCTAAGTCTAGCGAAAATCCCTTCACGTGATGCTCCACGAGCCGTGGTGCCTCTCGTGGTCATGATATAGTAGCTAGGCAACCTTCCCCTTAACCTCTAAAAATCTAAGGCACCACCACGGGCCTTCCCACGAGCCGTGAAGTGGCTCGTGTGGAGGGGGTTGTTTTGGGCAGCCTTTGTTTAGCCACTGCCTAGCCCACCACGAGCCACACCACGAGCCTTGGTGGTGGTCGTGGAAGGTGAGGCAGTGTCCATGTAAGAGTGGACTGCCATAATCCTCTTCCTTGGCTCTTGCCCTCTTCCTTGGCTCTAACCCTCACACTTAGCCCTAGTTTAGTCTACTATTTTCTAGAGTGTTACAGTCTTGTCCCAACTTCTATCTTTGTCATTTAGAGGCTTCATAGATAGATAGTAGAGTTTGCGAAGTCTGTTTCATTTATTTTGTTAAATGTTTTTAAAACTTAAGTTGCCTATTTTGGGGCGAGTTTAATATATTATATTATTTAGAGTTTTATTTTGAGTTAAAGCTTTTTTTAAGCTTTGTATGCTTGAGTTAGTCTTCCGCTTGTAGTCAACCAAGATGAGCATTCGCTTGGGGACCAACAATGGTTCTCGAGTGCCGGTCACATCTAGGGTGTAGGCTCGGGTCGTGATATGAACCTTGCTTAAACCCCTTTGAGCCTTATCATTTTCTTGGAAGAAACTTGAGCAATTGTGACCTCTCTTTATCCATTCACCCATAATCCTCATGAAGTTTGGTTTGTTTGAATAAGTCAACTTAGGCTAGGCCAAAAGCCTAAGTTGGGGGTGTGGTGAAAAGAGAAGGTTAATCAAGAAGTGTGAAGAAGTCTCCTTTGATCCATTGTCTTGAAAAATATGGAACCCCTCTATATAAAAAAAAAGCAAAAGAAAAAGAATGAAAAAGTTGTGAAATAAAGTGATGAAAATTGCAAAAAGAAATGGGGTATCCGGTAGTCCATTTAAACGTGAATAATGGGGTGAATTTTGAGCATGATTAAAATGTTGAAGAAAAGGAAGAAAATGATGTTCAGACCACATTTCATGAGGGTAGCAGCCACTAAGCCTAAATGACCATACCTTTACACTCAGCTCCGTTACAAGCCTTGAAAAGACCTTTTTAATCTTGAGTAAGCTAAAACGAGTGTTGATTAGAAAATAAGGGCAAATCTATGGGTGAAGTCATGCATGTGTTCATCTTTGTGAGTGTGAGAGTCGTATGTGATTCCGGAACTATAAATTGTTGAAGAATTATGTGTGAATATGGAATCATCTTTGTTGTGAGGGCATTTGAGTACCTTTGTTGAGCTTGAACTTGCATTCGAAGCAAGTATTGTGAACTTGAGCATCTTTGATAATGGTAAGTCACAACTTGAATCTTTGAGTGCACAATTGATCCTTGCATGAGTAAGTTGATTCTTGTTTGTGCATTCATGATTGAGTCTTTTGTAGCACTGTTTGAGACATCATTTTTGAATTGTTGAACGTGACTTTTACTTGAGGACAAGCTATAGCTGGCAGCCTTAATTTTAGGCTGATTTCAGCTTACACGTGGATTTAAAATGCAGATTATATGCTTTAGATAAGTTCTTACGCGCCTAAGGAAAGAGCATTCACCTTCTTGGACATGTCAACGTTTAAGGGCTACAAAATATTTAAAATAAAAGGCTCGAGGGGTAATAGGACTCCCATGAAGTATTTCTGTGCAGTTGGAAATTGACTAATAGGTTAGGGGGTCATTTGGCCATTTTCTTTTTTTTTCTTTCTCAAGTACAATCTATACCTCTTTTGTGCTTAAGAGGGTTAGCAAGTTTTGTTCTAAACAGTTAGGAGTTGTTTGGTTTGAATTCAAGTTATGATGCGGTTAATTATCATGAGATAAGTTATGACTTATGATGGAATAAGTTATGTTAAAGATTATTTTTTATTGAGTGTTTAGTTTGTAGTATTCAAAATAATAAATTTTAAGAACAATACAAAAATAACCTTCATAAATATAAAAAGTAATATATAAAAAGGATTTAAAGGGATATTTTTGTCATTTACATATTTTATCTCGGGATAAGTTGTCTTGAGATTACTATACCACCCAAGATGATGGATAACTTATCTCGATACTAATTATTAATTTCGAAATAAGTTATCTCAAACTTACCAAACAAACAACAAATTAAATGATACTATAATTTAATCTTAAGACTATTTAATGTTATCCTTCATACAAAATGACCCTTTTAAGAGAATAATAGGAATCATTCAATATGTACAGCCGAAAGTTCAATTATAATTTAGGCAGTATTCATATCTTTTTTTCCTTTTCAAAATTCTGACTATGCCTCTACTTAAATCGGTAAGGTGCTTACACATTGTGTTCATTTTGTTTTATTTAGATGGGAATGTGCGATACAGAAGAGAGGATATTAATATGATAATTTTGAGTGCATGAATTTATGATAACCTCATGACTTTTCTAGGACGAAAGGGAAAGAAAAGGACGCACGCTAGAGGTAAGTTCTCATGTCACATCATTGTGCAACGACAATGATGGAGATAATTGTCTAAAGCCAACATGGAATAATAGTTCATTAATTCACACTCGGATGAGTACTACACTTTTCTCAATTAAGTAGGCGTTTGACCATGCAATTTTACCTTGATTCTATCTAATGATTTCATAAGAGATGAAATATCTTCTCCAAAAATATTGATTTGGAAACTTCATATCATGATTTGAGATTTTATTCATATAAAAATTGACCAACATGTTTATATTTTGTTAAAATAACCCACATTTATATCTACTAGCCATTTGTTTGATATGTAAATAAAATTAATAATCATATCATTACTTTTTAAAATTTATTATTTTCACCAACATAAAATTTATTATTACTTTAAATCAATTCCTACTTTATCATTTACATTCATCAAATTCATTTTTTTTTTATCAAATTTATTTATCTACCAAATTTATTACTACTACTTTAATGTTTGATTAAAAAATATTTTTTCATCTATATTGAGTGAAAAAGATTAACCACAATGACTTTGTAATAACTTATTATGTGATTTTATAAATTTTTGTTTATTTGGTAAAATTGAATAAACAATTGGGACTATTTAAATAGTTTTACAACTTATGATATTTTTCTGTTTATGAGAAAATATACAACACAAAATCTCCAAATCGCATGTCCAAACAAAACTTCAACCCCATCTCATGATTTCATATTATGATTTCATATCATGATTTCATATTGCGTAGCCAAACAGGCCTAAATATATGCATTATGTTATTTTCTATTTATATATATATATATATATATATATATATATATAATATTCATTATATACAATTTTATTAGTATTCATAT
>JAJOOR010021880.1:0-16973 GCA_036250505.1 Solanum acaule | reverse complement strand
AACTTCAAACTTTACTCTTTACTCAACTTGAACTTTAAGTCTTAAAACAAAGTTAAAACATTTGGAAAAGACTTTTGGAAAACTCTAAGAACTCATCTTGACTTGACTCTTACTTCTCTTGACTTTGATCTTAACTTTCCTTGAATTGGATTATGGATTCAAGGTTCATGATTTCATGTTTATTGATGATTTAATGATGTTTAGATGTATTTTATAATGTTAGAATCAACTAGGGAACATAGCTACATCACTTAGGAACACGTACGAGAAGGTGGGGAACGAATGGGGAGAACTGACGTCCCTGGCGCTCTGAGAGGCGTGGGACGCCAGTCCCCAAACCTCAGAGAGCTGGGTGGGGCGCTCCGGCCGGGGCGACACACCAGAGGCCAAACCTCAGAGAACACTTTGGGGCGCGCTGAAAGGCGCGACGCCCCAACCCCTGTACCCATGTGTTCTCGACTTTTCTCCTCCATTTTTTAATCTCTAAACCCTCCAAACTTCCATGGTACTTTCCCCAAACCCCTAGGATCAATTGTACCCTCAATATACAACCCATCTAAGTCACAAAACAACCCGAAAACATGAATCAATTCACCCCCCCAAGCATCAACAATTCAACCAACAAGAATTCTACAATTTGTTCTTCAAGAACCTCACTTTTCAACTTGTAAACAACTCCAAACCAAAGGATTGAAACAAGTTGGTGTGTGGGTGAACTAACCCAACACAGAAAGATCTCACATACCTTAATAGGGATCACCCCCGACGAATTCCACTCGCAAGCTTGAATGATATTGGTGAATTCTTGCCTTCTTCTCCCGTTCTTTCTTTCTTTCTCTCTTCTCCAAGCCCTAAGTGTATTCTAACTTTTTCAAAACTGAATTAAGTTCTGTTTTTACCCCAATAAATCCCTAAAAACGAATTAGGAAATTAATTAGATAAAAGACTACTTTGCCCTTCCCTAAATCCGGATTGAGACTTTCCTCGATCCAACAGCCCAACTTCCGGAAGGCATATCTCACTCATACGATGTCGGAATTTCACAAACTCGGCGGCGTTGGAAAGATCTCTCCTAGGGATTTCCAACCATATCAATAACTGATCCTAAATCATCCTGAGCTAGGAGTTATGGCCGTTTGAAAATGGCCAAAACTCACTTTCTTAACTTAGACAATTTTCCAGATTTCCTTATTCTTTCCAAAAATCATTATTTTCATATTTTATACTCTTTCTAGTCGTTTCTAGGTGCGAGATGTTACATATTTCAAGAGAGGGTAAAGATGGAGAAGCGAGTGGTTTATTTCATAATCTTACTAGTTGGTTTCTTATGTTATGTGGTGGGTGTCGGGTTGACCGATGATGCCTACTAGTACGCGTGTTTTGTACTGATACTACTCTTGCTATGTCTTTTGACATAGTCTGGATGCAGGATTGGTGACATTTTATAAGATGAAGACGAAGAAAATCTCCAGCAGTTTCTATTCTTCCTTCCGCATGGTGGGAGTTGTGTCTTTTATTTATTTGTCCAGTTGTACTCTTAGTAGCTCTTGTACCTATTTAGACTAGATCCATGGAAGTTGTTAATTTACTTTACAAGTTTTAACTAAAGGTGTGTCTAAAGAAATTATTTATAAAATCATATTATTATATTTATCTTGGTTTCTCTTAAATTTTCCGCATGTTTTAACTATTGAGATATGAGGGTTCTCCTACTTAGGTGCTAGAGTGGGTGCCCGCACGGCCCGGTGGGTTGGATCGTGACACATAATTATTTGAAATTTTCCCATGTTTTTATATGGGGGAGATTAGGCGGCTATAAATACTCTCAAATGACAACTTTGTAAGATTAATAATCTATTCTCAAACCGCCACTTCAATTCAAAAAAATTTAAACTATCTTTAAAAGGAATAAAAAGGGGTGTGTAATAATTCTCGATTCCAAACTAGAATTCAATTATAACACATGATCAGTGATCACAATGCCTACTAGGAGGCAACACCTTAGGTTCTTGAAATAATTTGTCAAATTCCTGAAATCAATTTGCATATGGACTTGGGCATATAGCGCACATATGGCTAATGGTACATTACTAAAGGGAATGTATCCGAAAGAAAATAGGAATGTATCCGAGAGGAGATTTTTGTATTTTTCTTAAATGGTAGAGAATTTTAGAAATTATGATAGAATAAGATGTGTATTTATGTGATTTTTCCTTTTTATTTACATAATAATTAACCAAAAGTCATAGAAAATATACACTGACTTTACAATATAGTTTAGAAAGTATACACTAACTATGCAGTATAGCTTACCTATATATGAATTATACACTGACTATACATTATGATATACTCGAAAAGTTGAATATAGCTTACCTATATACGAAGTATAAATTGTCTATATATGAAGTATACATTGACGATACATGAAGTCTACACTACCAAATTCAATCTCAATCAATTCAAAATCACCTTTAAATAATCTTAAAATTTAGATATAAAATCTTCTCAATGTTTCGAGTCTTTTGATTTCTACATGCTCTTTGTTTGACTTAAACAAAACTGGAAAAACCATGATCATTGACCATTGTGTATATATTTATTATATTTATGATTGAAAATAGATTGAATTGCAATTCATCTATATAAATATGAATTTAAAATCTCACAAAGTCATATTTTCGTCCCTATTAATTTAAACTAGATAAAAGGACAAGTATACTAGATATAGAGAGTTTTAACTTCTACTATATTTAATATACATGCATTTTTTTATTTTGCATTGGTAAACATCTTTAGTCAAGGGCCGTTGTAATATCCCGTAACTTAAAATACATTTGCAACTCGTAAACACCAATGCATAGATGTGATATCGGGGGAGGTATATCATTTAAAATGGTTAAGCATACCATGTAACCCTTATATTTAGTCATTTGAAGGGTTAAACAAAAGTTTTAGGTCAAAGAGATCATTAAAGAAAAGATTAAAGTTTAAAGGTTCATTGTGGAGGAATACTACAAATGATCTCATTTCTCATCTGACTTTGAACGAGCATATCTCCTAATATATAACGATTTAGAGGGCCTACAACCTATCCAATTGAAGGTATTTGAGTCTAGTTTTCAGCAAAATAAACCGCTCGTTAAAACGATATTGGAGTAAAACGTTATGTTCATTCTATCATAGACGCGTGCACTGCCCAATCACTGCGGGACATGTGGCACTTTAGAGAAAGTCGGCCAAACTTGTTGTTTTTATATTAAAAGTTTGGGATATACTTTCTCATATACTCAAGAACGTGTAAGGACTGGTTTCAAGTGATTTCTTCAAGTTTTTCTCATCTTCAATCCACCAAAGCTTAAGGTAAATTGGTTTCTTCAAGAATCAAGTGTCTTCCTCTCCATAGACCTATAGATATACTTAGCTAATTGTTTTCTTGAAGGAAAAAGTATTGTTCTTGGAGAATAAAGAAGGGCAGGGGTTGATTTTCTTTGATATATAGGTATGAATCCTCTTCTATCTTCATAAATAGTATTCCAAAGATGCTTTAAGTATAATTTGTGGGTAGGACTCACGGGACGGTGATAGGAAGCCGTGAGTCCATGTTTTACCCATTATATTTGATGTTTTGGTGAGGAGGGAATTTGTAGAAAGTTGTGTTGGCTGTTGTTTTGACCAAATGAAGGGTCAATGGTATTGTATTGGGGAAGTAAGCTGGTTACATTAAAATGGAAGGTGAGGTATAGAGAACGCGACTATTATAGTTCTTGAAAGTTTGTCGCTCACCAAGTGTTTGATGAAATTCCTAAGTCGCTAAGAATATGTTATAGCTGGTTATATGAACTCCTATTATTTTAATTTATGGGATTAGTTCTTTACCAACTTAAACTATGAGCTTATAAAGGAATTTGACATCGTTAACAAAGAACCGATGGGATAGTGATCGGAGAACATGAGTTTTACTTTTATGTTAATTGTGGATGATTAAGAGGGCTGGTTCTTTATGGTCAAAGGATGAGGAGTAATACTGAACATGTAAATAAGTCATAAGCCTACTTGGAAAGTAGAGAAAGAGAAGGGTGTGGTGATACACCACTCATCTATGGTAATTGTTGAGTTGTCGCTCGCGAACCATTATTGTTTTTTTGGCATTGTTATGACTCTTGATTAGTGTCTTATACTATCCTTTTATGATTTTATGTTATAGATAAATTTGTCAGCAAAGGAGTTTGATGACGTAAAATAGTAAGTCCCGAATTAAGGTATGTAAAGCTAAAGCCTCTTTTGCCCTTAAGGCACGACGTAAACTCGCATGTTCTTCCGATAAATGTCACTATAGATTCTATGATACTTGAAAGAAAGTTATACTATTTTATAAACCCTCTCATGTTGAGTCATAAACCTATAGAGTTGTACTACTCTTCAAGGAAGTAATATGTATCACATAACTACATTTGTCTACAGTTGGAACTCTTAGAAGTTAGAGGTGTACATGTTGCATAAATTTAAAGAAAGCAGCCAGCTACAGACTGTTTGTAAGTGCATAGGTCACAAGATATATGATTCTCAAGCTAAAGAATGTAATCACGAATTAATTATATACTATGTGATTAATGAATTAATTATTATAAATAATTACAAACAGTTGAGATTATATACTACTCTGCAGCGTAGGGTGGGTATATTTAGGTCTACTGCGTGCGATGCTACTCTGTGCACAGAATACAGATATAGCCAGCTGGAATTTCCCATCGTGGATTCACCTGACTGATACAGGCCTACGGGCAGACCATATAGGAGCCCTGGGGGGTTTACCTTGATAGACCTCGTTACCAGACTATGAGATTTCATGCATGGTCGTGATAGTGGACTACAGATGCCATACAGGGTTCACTAATCGCCGTTAGTAGGCCATCATGTGATTCCCTGACAGTTAGTTTTACAAAGAGAAAAGAAATGATATAATGAAGTAAAGATATCACTTAGGAAAATTATAGGGATTATATATATATATATATATAAATAACTAAGCCATGAAACGTCCGATGAGGACCCTTGAGGTTGGTCACAATTCTAGTTACGGATTATGTCTCCTGCATACACGTGCTCAGATTTGCCTATCATGATATTTGATGGCTACTCGTTATTCAGTTTTCTTTACATACCAGTACATATTTTTTATGTATTGACGTCCCCATTATTTTGGCGTTTCATTTATATCACTACAGGCTCAGGTACTCAGGACAACAAACATTTTCAATAGACAAGAGACTTCCAGTTTAGTAGTTGGTAAGCTCCACCTCTACCTGGAGCTATCAGATATTTAGAGCCTATATTTTGCTACGTATGTACATATATCAGAATGGGAATGTCGGGGCCCTGTCCCGACTAGTTATCAGATTCTCAGAGGCATACTCTTTAAAGGCTTCGTAGACTTAGTCTTGTTTCCATTGTAAAGTAGCCCAACGAGCCCTTTTGTTATCTATGTTTTAGTATATGTCTTCATATAAGTTCTGCTGCTTATGAATCTTCAGCTTTGGCATGAGATTAGTAAGATATTTAGCAGGTGCTTGTGTATATCCTTGATGTCTGTCCCTTTCTAGTTAGGGGTGTGATAAACTTGGTATTAGAGCACAAGGTTCAAGTGTCCCAGGGAGTCTATGAAGTCGTGTCGAGTAGGACCTTTCTTATAAATGTGTTGTGCGCCATATTTATAATTTAGGGACTACATGGGCATTTAGCAATTTGACCTTCTTTCATAATCTAGATCGTGTGATACAACTAAGTCATAGAAAGTTAATTCTGACTCAAACTCTTTTTTCATTTGTGATTCAGATCATGTCTAGTACGGATAAGGATAAAGAAGGCTCAAGGTCCATTGCTAGTACTACTTAGGAGACATCTATTTTAGAGCAACCCCAACTAGTAGGTGATCAAACCAGTGATCAGCAGAGCTTGCCATGTCCTATGCTTCCAGGTCCTCATATTCCCATGACAAAAGGAGCTATAGGAGTTCCTACACCTCTAGTAGTACCAACGGTAGTTCATTTACCGCCTGTACCGCGACCAGGTGCCTTAGAGCAAGATCTTAGAAGGGCAATACAATTGCTCACTCAGTTAGTAGTTACTCAAGTCCAAAGACAAAATGCAGCAACACCTAGTACGATTCAGGAAGAAGTAGCTGGATCCAAAGTACGTGATTTCCTCCATATGAATCCCCAGTATTCACATGATCTAGGGTGATAGAGGACCCACAACAGTTTATAGATGAGATCAACAGAATTCTTAGGGTCATGCATATCTCTGAGACTGAGGCAGTTGAATTAGCCTCCTATCAGCTGAAAGATGTCGCCATTGCTTGGTACGAGATGTGGGTGGACTCTAGGGGATAAAATGCTCCTCCAGCAGTTTAGAATGAGTTCTTTAAGGCCTTTATGGAGCACTTTCTTCCACTAGAGCTTAGGAAGCGAGGGTTGATGAATTTTTAAACTTTCGACAAAATAAACGTCAGGGAGTATTGCATGTGATTCACTCAGTTGGCTAGATTTACTCCTGAGATGGTTAGCACCCAAAATGTAAGGATGCATCGCTTCATTAGTGGACTTGGGGATCATTTGATTGGCTCTTGCACCATTGCTGCATTAAATCAGGATATGGATATTGCAAGACTTATGGCACATGCTCAGCAAATAAAAGACCGCACACAAAATTATAAGGCTGAGAGAGATAGGGAACAAAATAAGAGGGCTAGGAGTGCTGAAATATTTTAGGGACATGCTAGAGTTTACTCCAGCAGAGGTCCTCCCAGACAGGATCAATCACTAGACCGCTCAACTGCTAGTGCCCCAGCTCAATCATTGAGACCCAGGCTGGAGCAAACTCAGACCTCGAGGGCACCTAATCCCCACTATCAGAGAGGTGCTAGTCGAGGACTACCGCCTCAACCTACTTGCAGGCACTGTGGTCGATCTCACTTGGGAGAGTGTCGATATAGATCTACAGCTTACTATGGGTGTGGAGTTGAGGGTCATAAGATACATGATTATCCGAAGCTTCGAGTGGAGGGTAGAGGTGATAGGCCACAATATACTGGCTCTGCAAGAGCATCCTCAGCATCAATGCCTTCTTCATCATGTGGCCCTCAACCACCAGCAGGGAGAGGTACAGGCAGGGGTAGATGATCTGGTTTTGGAGCTGGCCTAAATCAAATGTATGTACTAGCAGGTCGTCAGGATTCAGTGGCATCCCCAGATGTGGTTACAGGTACCTTATCTATTTTCTCTTATGAAGTATATGCATTAATAGACCCAAGGGCTACCCTATCATATGTTACTCCATTTGTTGCTAAGAAATTTGGAGTAGAGCCAGAGTTATTACATGAGTCATTTGCAGTATTCACTCTGGTAGAAGACTCTGTATAGCTAGAAGTATCTATTACGGGTGCCTAGTAACAATATATGGTCGTGACACATTGGCAAATTTGATAGAGCTAGAAATGGTTGATTTTGATGTCATTATGGGCATGGATTGGTTGTTATCTTGTTATGCAACAGTTGATTGCCGATCTAAAGTTGCTCGATTTGATTTCCCGGGCGAGCCAGTCCTAGAGTGGAAGGGTAATGCTATGATGCCTACAGGAATGTTTATTTCCTATCTTAAGGCACAAAAGTTTGTAGACAAAGGGTGTTTATATCACCTTGTCCACGTAAGAGACCTTCAAGCTGAGAAACAGATGACGACTCTTCACTCTGTGCCCGCTGTGAATGAATATCCAGATGTCTTTCCTGACGAACTTCCTGGACTACCTCCAATTAAAGAGATTGATTTTGGTATTGACGTAGATCCCGGTACCCAGCCTATATCTATTCCGCCTTATAGAATGGCGCCAGTAGAATTGAAAGAGCTAAAGGAGCAGCTGAAAGATTTGCTTGACAAAGGTTTCATTCACTCTAGCATATCACCTTGGGTTGCTCCAGTACTATTTGTACGCAAGAAGGATGGAACAATATGGATGTGTATAGATTACAGACAACTTAATAAAGTGATGATAAAGAACAAATATCCCCTTCCAAGGATAGATGATATATTTGATCAATTGCAAGGAGCTAAGTGTTTTTCAAAGATTGACTTGAGATTCGGATATCATCAGCTGAAGATTCGAGAAGTAGATATTCCCAAAACAGCCTTCCGAATGAGATATGGACACTTTGAGTTCCTTGTCATGTCATTTGGACTAACAAATGCCCCAGCAACCTTTATGGATATGACGAATAGGGTTTTAAAACCCTTTCTTGATATATATGTGATTGTATTTATAGATGACATCTTGATATATTCACGTGATGCCAGAGAACATGCAAATCACTTGAGAGTTGTCCTACAAACACTCAGAGAGCACCAACTATATGACAAGTTCTCGAAATGTGAATTCTGAGGAACTCTGTGGCTTTTCTTGGCCATGTGGTCTCTAGTGAAGGCATTAGTATAGACTCCCAAAAGATTGAGGTTGTAAAGAGTTGGCCTCGACCTACTACTCCGACAAAAATGTGTAGTTTCTTGGGACTTGTTGGATATTACCGCAAGTTTGTAGAGGGATTCTCCTCTATTTCTGCACCATTGACCAAGTTGACGCAAAAGGCAGTGAAGTTCCAGTGGTCCGATGTGTGTGAGAAAAGCTTCCAAGAGCTGAAAGATAGATTGACTAAGGCACCAGTATTGGCCTTACTAGAGGGTACAGAAGGGTATGTAGTTTATTGTGATGCTTCAGGCATTGGCCTAGGGTGTGTCTTAATGCAACAAAAGAAGGTGATAGCATACACTTCTCGATAATTGAAAAAACACGAACAAAACTAGCCCACTCATGATTTGGAGCTTGCTGCAATGGTATATGCACTTAAGATTTGGCGACACTATTTGTATGGGGTACATGTTGATATTTTTACAGATCATAAGAGTCTCCAATATCTTTTCAAGAAAATTTTTTTGAATATCAGGTAGAGAAGGTGGCTAGAGTTGTTGAAGGACTATGATGTGAACATCCTCTACCACCTAGGTAAAGCTAACGTGGTAGCAGATGCTCTTAGTCAACTAAGTCTAGTACATTTACCATGTGTACAACAGGAAGTAGTACGAGATGTTCACAAATTAGCCAGCCTAGGAGTCTGACTTTTTGAAGCCGAAGATGGAGGCGTAGTCGTGTAGAATACTGTCGAATCATCATTAGTGGCATTGGTGAAAGACAAACAGTATGACGATCCAATATTCCTACAGTATCGAGAAAAGATTCGTGAGCATCAAATTACTGCATTTAATTTAGCAAAATATGGCACATTGAGATGCCAAGGCAGACTATGTGTTCCAAATATAGATGGGTTAAGGCAGAAAATCATGGATGAAGCACATTGTTCCTGATACTCAATTCATCCAGGCTCCACAAAGATGTATCATGACCTTAAGAAGGTCTACTGGTGGAACGACATAAAAAGGAATATTGCGGAATACGTGGCACAATGCTCCAATTACCAACAAGTTAAAGCAGAACATTAGAGGCCCGGTGGCCTAGCTCAGACTATGGACATTCCAATATGGAAATTAGAGGCTATTAATATGGATTTCATTACAGGTTTGCGTTTCTCTTTTAAGAGACATGATTCCATTTGGGTGATCATTGATCGGTTGATGAAATCAGCCTACTTATTGCCAGTTAAATCTAGCAGCACAGCCGAAGAATATGCCAAGCTATATGTAAGGGAAATTGTTTGCTTGCATGGGGCTCCACTATCTATTGTTTCAGATAGGGGTGCCCAATTTAAGGCACATTTCTAGAGATCATTCCAGAAGAGTTTGGACATACAGGTGAACCTTAGCACTGCATTTCACCCACAAACAGATGGCCAAGCCGAACACACTATTCAAGCAGTCGAAGATATGTTGAGAGCATGTGTTTTAGACTTTAAAGGTAATTGGGATGATCATATGCCCTTGATAGAATTTGCCTACAATAATAATTATCATTCAAGCATTGGCATGGCTCCATTTGAAGCCCTCTATGGGCGTCAGTGCAGATCGCCTATTAGTTGGTTTGAAGTAGGTGAAACTCAAATATTAGGACCAAACCTTGTTCACCAAGCCGTTGAAAAAGTAAAGTTGATAAAAGAACGACTGAAAATGGCTTAGAGCCGACAAAAATCATATGCAGACGTACGCTATAGAGACATAGAGTTCCAGGTTGATGAATGGGTATTCTTAAAGGTATCCCCTATGAAAGGCGTTATGAGATTTGGGAGAAAAGGTAAGTTGAACCCTAGGTATATTGGGCCATATAAAGTTATACGTAGAGTTGGCTAAGTAGCCTATGAGGTGGATTTGCCTTGAGAGTTAGCTGCATTACACCCGGTATTCCATATGTCGATGTTACGCAAATGCTTAGGAGATCCTACACAGGTTATTCCCATAGAAAGTATGGAATTCTCATAACACTTATCTTATGAGGAAGTCCCAGTGGCAATATTGGACCGACAGGTCAGGAAGTTGAGGACAAAAGACGTGGCATCAGTCAAGGTACTTCGGAGAAGTCAGAATATAAAAGAAGCCACATGGGAAGCAAAGGTTGACATGAGGGCCAAGTATCCCCACAAAATTTCTTAAAGTCATAACTCCTATCATTTGAGTATCTGTTTTGCCTGTACTTTGTAGTACTGCTTTATTATATGTTATATGTTCAGGTACTTGATACAGACACCACATGTTCCTCAGAGTTGAAACATCCATAGTATAAGGTACAATATATTAGTTAGTGTAGTTTCAATTCGTATAAGGCCAAGCAGAGCCTAGTGAATATCTGTTCCATATTATTACGTGGTGATGCTCTGTGAAGCATTATGTGTGTATTTTTGTTGGATGACAGGTTTTGGATAGGCTTGTTTACAAAGGAAACTCTGCCAATTTTTTTTTAAATTCATTCGAGGACGAATGATCCAAAGGGGAGATAATGTAATATCCCGTAACTTAAAATACATTTGCAACTCGTAAACACCAATGCATAGATGTGATATCGGGGGAGGTATATCATTTAAAATGGTTAAGCATACCATGTAACCCTTATATTTAGTCATTTGAAGGGTTAAACAAAAGTTTTAGGTCAAAGAGATCATTAAAGAAAAGATTAAAGTTTAAAGGTTCATTGTGGAGGAATACTACAAATGATCTCATTTCTCATCTGACTTTGAACGAGCATATCTCCTAATATATAACGATTTAAAGGGCCTACAACTTATCCAATTGAAGGTATTTGAGTCTAGTTTTCAGCAAAATAAACCGCTCGTTAAAACGATATTGGAGTAAAACGTTATGTTCATTCTATCATAGACGCGTGCACTGCCCAATCACTGCGGGACATGTGGCACTTTAGAGAAAGTCGGCCAAACTTGTTGTTTTTATATTAAAAGTTTGGGATATACTTTCTCATATACTTAAGAACGTGTAAGGACTGGTTTCAAGTGATTTCTTCAAGTTTTTCTCATCTTCAATCCACCAAAGCTTAAGGTAAATTGGTTTCTTCAAGAATCAAGTGTCTTCCTCTCCATAGACCTATAGATATATTTAGCTAAATGTTTTCCTGAAGGAAAACGTATTGTTCTTGGAGAATAAAGAAGGGCAGGAGTTGATTTTCTTTGATATATAGGTATGAATCCTCTTCTATCTTCATAAATAGTATTCCAAAGATGCTTTAAGTATAATTTGTGGGTAGGACTCACGGGACGATGATAGGAAGCCGTGAGTCCATGTTTTACCCATTGTATTTGATGTTTTGGTGAGGAGGGAGTTTGTAGAAGGTTGTGTTGGTTGTTGTTTTGACCAAATGAGGGGTCAATGGTATTGTATTGGGGAAGTAAGCTGGTTATATTAAAACGGAAGGTGAGGTATAGAGAACGCGACTATTATAGTTCTTGAAAGTTTGTCGTTCACCAAGTGTTTGATGAAATTCCTAAGTTGCTAAGAATATGTTGTAGCTGGTTATATGAGCTCCTATTATTTTAATTTATGGCATTAGTTCTTTACCAACTTAAACTATGAGCTTATAAAGGAATTTGACATCGTTAACAAGGAACCGGTGGGATGGTGATCAGAGACCATGAGTTTTACTTTTATGTTAAGTGTGGATGATTAAAGGGGTTGGTTCTTTATAGTCAAAGGATGAGGAGTAATGCTGAACATGTAAATAAGTCATAAGCTTACTTGGAAAGTAGAGAAAGAGAAGGGTGTGGTGATACACCACTCATCTATGGTAATTGTTGAGATTGTCGCTCGCAAACCATTATTGTCTTTTTGGCATTGTTGTGACTCTTGATTAGTTTCTTATACTATCCTTTTATGATTTTATGTTATAGATAAATTTGTCAGCAAAGGAGTTTGACGACGTAAAATAGTAAGTCCCGAATTAAGGTATGTAAAGCTAAAGCCTCTTTTGCCCTTAAGGCACGACCTAAACTCACATGTTCTTCCGATAAATGTCACTATAGATTCTATGATACTTGAAAGAAAGTTATCCTATTTTATAAACCCTCTCATGTTGAGTCCTAAACCTATAGAGTTGTAGTACTCTTCAAGGAAACAATATGTTTCACACAACTACATTTGTCTACAATTGGAACTCTTAGAAGTTAGCGGTGTACATGTTGCATAAATTTAAAGAAAGCAGCCAGCCATAGACTGTTCATAAGTGCATAGGTCACAAGATATATGATTCTCAAGCTAAAGAATGTAATCACGAATTGTATCACGAGCTATGTGATTAATGAATTAATTATTATAAATAATTGCAAGCAGTTGAGATTATAGACTACTCTACAGCATAGGGTGGGTATATTTAGGGCTACTACGTGTGACGCTACTCTGTGCACATAATTCAGATATAGTCAGCTGGAATTTCCCGTCGTGCATTCACCTAACTGATATAGGCCTGCAGGCAGACCATACAAGAGCCCTGGGGGCGTACCTTGATAGGCCTCGTTACCAGACTATGAGATTTCACGCGTGGCTGTGATAGTGGGCTACAGATGCCATACAGGGTTCACTAATCGCCGTCAGTAGGCCATCATGTGATTCCCTAACAGTTAGCTTTACAAAGAGCAAAGAAGCGATTTAATGAAGTAAAGATATCACTTAGGCAAATTATAGGGATTATATATATATAAATGACTTAGCCATGAAACGTTCGATGAGGACCATTGAGGTTTGTCACAATTCCAATTACGGATTATGTCTCCTGCATACACATGTTCAGATTTGCCTATTATGATATTTGATGTCTACTCGTTATTCAGTTTGCTTTACATACCAGCACATGTTTTGTATATACTGACATCCCTATTACTTTGGTGTTTCATTTGTATCACTATAGGCTCAGGTACTCAAGACAACAAGCATTTTCAGTAGATTAGAGACTTCCAGTTTAGCAGTTGGTAAGCTCCACCTCTACCTGGAGCTATCAGATATTTAGAGCCTATATTTTGCTACGTAATGTACATATATCATAATGGGTATGTCGGGTCCCTGTCCCGACTAGTTATCAGATTCTCAGAGGCATACTCTTTAGAGGCTTCGTAGACTTAGTCTTGTTTCCGTTGTAAAGTAGCCCAACGGGCCCTTTTGTTATCTATATTTTAGTATGTGTCTTCATATAGGTTCCGCTGCTTATGAATCTTCAGCTTTGGCATGAGATTAGTAAGATATTTAGCAGGTGCTTGTGTATATCTTTGATGTCTGCCCCTTTCTAGTTAGAGGTGTGACAACCGTCTTAATCACTAGGCCACTAAAGTCACCGCTTGGGGCTTCATATTCCCCCCACCCCCCCACCCCCTTTTATTAAAAATTATTTTAAAAAATGTATGTACTTTTAAATTTTTAAAAAAATGTGCAAGAAGTAAAAAAAAAAAATGTCACTAGTTTTCCCACTTTTCTAAGGGAATGAAACATTTTTTGAGAATAATTTCCTTATGTGGAATATTATGCTTCTTTATTTATCTTATAAGAATTGACCTTATATTATAATTTACCTTATATTCATCTTTTTTATTTTCTATTTTATTATTTTTATCCTCAATATTAAACTCTCTACTACAAAATCTTTTGATTTACTGTTGCGTACAAGGTACAAAAGAATAAAATTTGCTTCTTCAAAATCTCAAGAAGTGCAACAAACAACCATTATATTGAAGGAACACAACACTATTTCGATATATATTGTTATATCAACTTATCAATTTCGTGTACAGTTTTGTTATTCTAACTTTATTTTATATTTTGTTTTCTTGAAAACTTATTATTGTTGATATTCTTAGTTCATAAGTCAAACATAGAAGACTCGGGGTCAATATCAGGTGGGCATAACGGTAAATTCACGAAACTTTCCAAAAATGACCGACTGGGTAAATATCTTTAAATGATTTGAAATGTCCATCTTATAAGGCTTCCGTGTGTATGTATAGTTTTTCGCTCAATAGTCAGTCAATCCAAGGGTTCTCTTGGAACCAGTAATGATTCTGAGTACCAGCCACATCCAAGGTGTAGGCCGGGACATGAAACCTGACCTAAAATTTTTAAGGCACTATCCAAAAAAAATTCTCACTCAATTTCTTTCAAAATTGGCCTACTCATAACGATCAAAGTGGATCGTTACACCATTTAGAATCTCAAATACGACATCATCATTTCTACTAATTTTATTAACTAGATAAATAAACAAGGGAAAAGGGTCTGAAAAATACTTCAACTTTGGCCGAAATTGCTGTTACGATACCAAACTTTGAAAAAGACCTTTTACCCCCTTGTACTATTTAATAGTACCTTTTACCCCCTCTGTACTATTTAATAGTGTATTTTAAAGGTATATATGTGCCTACGTGGACATCATAAATATTGCATCATTTTAAATAGTAATGTGTCCACGTGGACACATATATACTTTTAAAATACACTATTAAATAATGCAGGGGGGTAAAAGGTCCTCCATAAAGTTTGGTATCGTAACAGCAATTTCGATCAAAGTTCAAATATTTTTCAGACCCTTTTCCCAATAAACAAGTATACTAGCTTTAGAAAGTTTTAACTTGTGCTTTAGTTGACATATTCAATCTTGTAAATAATCTCCATGAGCTTTGTTTGACTTAAATTAAATTAGGCGAAGCTCTCAAAAGATATTAAATCTCAAATGTCACATTTTCGTTCCTATTAGTTTAAAAAACTACATAAATAGATAAGGATACAAGCTTTAGGGAGTTTTAACTTCTAGTGCATTTAATATGTATTCACCTTTATTTTGCATTATTCTATTACCATTAGTTGACATCTTCAATCTTGTACTCTTTGTTTGACGTCAATAAAATTAGGAGAAGCTCTGAAGGATATTAAATCTCAAATGTACATCTTCGTTCTTACTAGTTTAATCTTAGATAAATAGACAAATATACTAGGTCTAGGGAGTTTTAACTTTTAGTCGGTCGCATAACTACAGCCACCCCAGGGTGTTCAGTTAGACACCATTCGTTGGAAAATTACGATGTATACATGTCAAATTCTACATTTAAAATATATATATTTAAAGTTGGACACCCTTAACAAAAGCTATGCCTTTGATGTAGTGGTAATGGGTGTTCATTTGAATGAAGGCATTCTGAGTTTGAACCCCAAATAATACAATGTTTTTTTTGTTTTAATTTGATAGCCACACACAATTATTTTTGGACACCCTTAATAAAAAAAAATCCATTGGTTTTTCTATAACGACGGGAGAAGGTCGTTACAAAAATAAAATGTAAAATAGTTTTCTGACCCCACTCCACCCCTTCCTATCACCATACTCCCCTCATCTCAAATTTCTAGTTTTTTTAAAAAAAATAAAATAAATCTTTTATAAAATAATTTAAAAAAAATTCTTACTACCCCACCCCACATAACCCTCCCCTTTCAATTTTTTTAATCTATTTTAAAATATATTTTATAAAAAAAATTAAAAAATAAAAGGACGAGTGGATTGTCGCAGTTGGAGGGGGTGGAGGGGATGGTGGAGTGGGGTGAGAAAAATATTATAGTAATGCTTTAATATTTAGTTTTTAACTAATATTAATAGTTTATTTAATTTTTATCAAGGTGAAATATTTTATTCATGTGGAATGTGATGTCACAAAGTTCTTGCAAATAAAAGAGAGAGTGTATTATACACACTACTGAGGTGTGTTTCTCAAACTAATAAATGATAGTTTAGATATGAAACTCATAAAAAAAAAAAAGCTTAGATGTGTTTTTGACATTTATCACTTTAATAAATATATACGTAAGTATGTCTTAACACAAGGTGAAGATTTAGTGCAATATTAAAGTGTTTCAAAAGTTTCTTGAGATCACGTGCTCTAACCTTGCTAGCGCCACCTCTACCATTCTAAAACATCTCCAAAATCACTTGCAAATATAAATGATTCTTTTTTTAATCGGATAATAATTTATTATATTAAATTTGTTTTTTTTGGTTGATAGTTGATATTTAACTATTTTTTGTTTAAATTGTGTATATATTTATCATATTTATAAATAAATGAGATATGCACATTTAGATGCTGAAAAATTAATGATCCTATATAATTATTTAGAGTTCATATCCAATGACATAAATATTTTAACCTTGATGCAAATAAATAAGGCTTAAAAAGAAAAAATATATATCATATTATCCTTAATTAGAAGTGAGAGTTGGAAAGGACCAGCACTGCATTAATACTCTTGTACAACATGCATACAATTTTGTACATTAACTTTTGACTGCACTAATTAGTTGTACAACATGCAAAAAGAATTGTACATTAATAGAAGGACTAACACCAAGGACTAACATTGCAATTATTATTATTACTCATTACCTAGAAGGACTAACATTGCAATTATTATTATTACTCATTACTCCTTATTAGAATTATTAT
>JAJOOR010021879.1:0-18663 GCA_036250505.1 Solanum acaule | reverse complement strand
GACTGAATGTTGATTTGTTAGAAATTTTTACTTGAAAGAAAAAAGTTATGTATTAACATATTTGGGTTCATAACTATGATAAAATAAAATCTTTAAAGTTAAATTATTATTGTTTTGAAATTAAAAAGTTAAATTATTTTAAAACATATATAATGACTTTTTTAAAAAAAATGAAAAAATAATACCATATAAAATTAATGAAAAATATAAGAATTTGAGTTGTTTCTTGATGATAAGGTTGAAAAATATCTTCCTCTTGATATAATCCTTAAATAATTTAGAGTTTAGACTTTAATTAGGACATTAATAGTTATTTATTTTTATTTGAATAAAAAGTGAATATATATATATATATATTTATCTAATATCTTCCTCTTGCTATATTTCTTAAATAATTAAGAGTTTAGACTTTAATTAGGACATTAATAGTTATTTATTTTTATTTGAATAAAAAATAAATATACATATTTATCTTGATTTTGTTGTTTTAACAAAGATATATTAATAATTTCAATTTTTAATAATATTGGTCACGGGTCATTTCCTCTAGTTATTTATAAAAGATGGTATAACTTTATCTAATTACTTAAAGAGGCTTACTTTTGTCAATTATTTCTCTCGACTTTATCCGCTCACAACTCTTTCCTCAACCGCAATAGTTGATCAAAATGCTACAAAGGGGGCCCCACACAATCTTTCTTCTTCTTTTAATTCGTCCGAAGTGGGGCTCTGTTTAGCTAGTTAGTGAGGCAATAGAGTATTAAAATGATGATCAGTAGCTGGTCCGAAAGGATGTTCTACCACACTTGGATTGAGATATGATCCTTGGCTTCGGCCAACCATTTTTTCTCGATGGTCGAGCTAAATTTACCGAAGTAATAATATTTTCCTTCGTTTCTATTTATATGTTGTGCTTATTAAAAATAGCTAGTCCTTTATTTTTGAAATTTTACAAAATCAATTCGTAAATGACATTGTTCTTCCTATTTTACCCATGTGAGTTAATAGTCTTGTAAATATATATTTGACCAACATAGAAAAACTAAGTAAGTAATTCATGTACATTGTCAAATTAAGTAATCAAAAATAAATCAATTCATGTTTATTGATTGAAAACTTGACTTTTAGACAACACTAAATAAGGTACAATGCTAAACTTACCTAATTTCTTGAGGGACATCAAGTTTTAAATGGTGTAAATAGGAACGGAGGGAGTACTAATATTTATCACATATTCATTTTATACGTAATGAGATAATTTACTGCAACACAAATATATATAACTTTTTCAAATATAAAGTTTAAAATTATTTAATCAACAACACTTAATTTTTTTCCCCACATTTATCACCGTATGGTGCTAAGACCTTTATATTGATCAATAAAATTATAAAGCTAAGGACTGCTAAAACTCGACCCATTGTTCCGATATCCACTTTGCAAAAACTAAAGTTCTGACAAAAATTATATAAAATTTGCACAATATGAAAATTTCCGCACTAGTAATATCCACTACTTATACATAAGTGTGGATAACCACACAGGTGGCGGTCGACATGCCTGCTTCACTTGTGTGGTTCCACACTTACATATACATTTCCCTACTTTATTTTCTCCGTTTTAATTTGTTTGTATTATTTTTTAATTTTTTTATAAATCTAAAAATTACGTAAAAGAATACTATAAATCATTCTAATTGACAATTTATTTATTTTTTTAAAAAAAACATATAAAAATTGATTGTTTATAAAAAAATTCGATTGATTCATAAAATTAATCTATCTATGTCACATAAAATGGGACAAAAGAAATAACATGTATTATTTTAATTTGGAAACTACGTACAAAGTATTATAAATCTCAATTATTAACAACATATTGACTCTTGAAATTCTATTTGTGCTACATATATTGGGACAAGGAAAGTAACATATATTATTTAAAAATTACGTAAAAAATACTATAAGTTACAAGAATTAGCAATTTAAAATATTTTAAAATCATATCAAAATTTAATTGACTCTCTAAATTTTATCTATATCATATAAAGTGAGACAAAAAAATAATAAATATTGTATCCGTGCTAGCACAGACACCTTTGTCTAGTATTTTCTACTACTCCCTCTGTCCCAATTTATGTGACACATTTCGGATTTCGATACTCAAACAAGTGTATCTTTGATCGTAAATTTTCATATATCTTTTAAATATTTTGAATTATTAATTATTGGGACTTATAGTACTTTTTATGTAGTTTACAAATATATAAATTTCATTTTAAATAATTTGAAGATCCCATGAGCAAATTTTCGATCAAACTTAAACTGTTTAACTCTCAAAAAATGAAATGTGTCACATAAATTGGGACAGAGGGATCATTATATAAGAGGGAGTTTGCTCAAAGTAGACTCCTCCCCGTCAACATGCCTGCTTGGCATAGTAGGGGTAGTTTCTAATTATCCTGTTCAAGACTATTGTACTTTATGATGTTAAATGTGTGCTTTCTTCTAATTTGACAAAACAGCCACAGTGTTAATTTGTCTGTATGTTTCACTTTTAAACTGTGGGGCCTATTCACGTGCTACGTATTAAAGCCTTTTCAATTGTTCCTTATTCTTTTGTTGGAATTGATTTAAGTATGAATTGAAGCCAACTACGTACTTCAATCTATTCTTCCAAAGTAAAAAGAAAAAAACAATTACTCTACTAATTTACTAACCAAACAAAATAGTATATTCAATTTTACAATTGTTTGCATAATATATAAGGTTAATTTATATTATCTTCGTATTAATAACATGTAATCTTAATAATAGAATATAAATTTTATTCGGAATAATCAATTACTTTTTGACCTATTATTACTGTATTGTACAATTTTTTAGTATGTTATCTAATAATTTAATAAATAAACTTTGTTCAAAAGTATTTTTTTACGAAAATATTCAAAATAAATAAATAAATAATTCGCATAATAAAATGTTTTTGCGTACAATCAAACTTTAGTTTATTCTAATTTTTAAGTATGAGAATTGTATATAGTATAATAATACATAAATTTCTACGAAACTGCTCATTTTCTTCAAAGGAAAATTACTTCCCTTCCAAAATTAAGGAAAACATTTTTCAAAACTCTACTTCATCCTTTAATTTTTTTTCTTACCCTACCCACATGTACCTGTCACGACCCCGACCATCGTAATTAGCACCCACCCTAACTCTCCGGTGGGAGAACCATTACTACAATCCAAACCAAGAAACTAATCTAAAAACTAAGACATTTAAGTTACGAAAGCAAGTTAAATACTAAGGAAAGAAATAGAGTTCCCATAAACTCCAACAAAGTCTAACAATAAATAAACTAACATTGTGGAAGTAACGCCTAGCCTGAAAGTCAATGTGCCAAAACATCTAACAATGAACCCAAGTCTAAACAAGAAGGGATACAACCCTAAACTAATGGACTAATAACTAACTAGAAAAGTCTAAGTTCGAAATGTGGACACAGACTAAAGAAGAACTCATGGCATCCCAAAAGAAACGGCTCATCCGAATTCGAAGCGATCACTGATCTTCTAAACTAGGTTTGTCAATAGCTGCTTGAAGATGTCATGTACTCAATAAAGAAAGAGCAAGTGTTGTATCACTACACAACTATAATGTACTGGTAGGATCACACGGCTATTCCACTAAGTGCAACATATATAAGCCATTACAACAATATAAGCACATGCATATATCGAACATATACAATATTATCAACATTTACGAACAACGAACAACGTTACATTTCTCAAGATACACAATTATGATAAGTCATTGGTCATCTCATGGAACCCAAACCCAAACAGTTAGCATACTGGAACGTGGTACCCGATCCAATGATTATGCCGGAACGTGGCAACCGATCCCATAATTATGCCGGAACGTGGCAACCGATTCAAGTTAGTTATGCTGGAACATGACAACCGATCCATTCAACACACAACAATCACAATCACAAGTATAGTTTCATAATCATACAAACAAGTCATAATTCATGGCATTCATCATTCATCTATCCTCATTTACGATTTAATGTGATCAATAATGCAACATTCACATCCATACATGTATTATAATGAAGCAAGAACAAACATACATCACACAATCATAGAATCACAACCATCACCTATCTCGAAACAAACTTGAAACCTTAAGAAACTTGATCCTTCCCTTTTCGGATTCGTTTCGCTTATTCTTGGTCTACAAACAATCAATACAATACGAGAATCAATAAACAAACACTAATTACCCGAATTGCTAACAATTCTATGAACCCTAGATCATACCCATGATCCCAAATATCCAATTTAGGGATTTTTCCACCATAGTTTCCAATTCAAAACCCTCCCCCATTGATAATTACCCATTCTACTATGTTCTACGGATTGAAAAATAGATTCGGAGAGTGAAAAACTTACCTTTAGCCTCAAGAATGGTGGAAAATTGTCAAGAGTCGCCTAGGGTTCGTTCCTTAGCTCTAAAAATTGAAAAGTGCAGAATAAAGTTGTTTTGGGGTTTATTTACAGCTTTACGCGTCTGGCTTGCCACATCGGCCCTCACCCCGCTACAGCGACCCCGCCAGAGCGACCAAACTACCACCAAAACGGCTTGCACGAAACAGTGAGCTATTATAATAATTCCAAGACCCCCATTTCACAACACACCTTGAACCAACGACACTCAGGAAAAATTATTCACGCTAAGATTAATTCTGGGAGTTCTACTCACCCGAATTCAATTCTGTAAAGTCGTAAGGATTACTTAACGACTTATCTAACTACGCATGTAATCAAAATTATAATTAACTCACCCGATTGTTACTAGATTTTCCTCCACCTTAATGACTCCGATTTCGTCTAAATCTGGATTACATTGGAAAATTCCAAGTTACTACGAAAAAGTTTTCTGACCCAAAATTTTTCCCTGTTGTCCTTTCTATAACGACGAAACCCGATCATTACAATAGATACCAATTTACCCATCACTCGTCCCCGAGTGACAACTAGGAAAATAGGCTAAGGAAGGAATGAAGTAGTACCTGAGTCAATGAACAATTGCAAATACTTGTGTCGCATGTCCCTCTTGGTCTCTCAAGTAGCTTTCTCAACTGGACGATGCTTCCATTGAACCTTCACAGACTTAATCTCTTTGATCCTCAACTTGCGCACATCACGATCAAGAATTGCAATCGATTCCTCCTCATATTTGAGGTCTTTGTCTAACACAATTGAGTCTCACTTAATGATATAATCCCCGTCACCATGATACCTCTTCAACATGGACACATGAAATATCGGATGAACTCCCGATAAATAAGGAGGTAAAACCAATCTATACGCTACCAGTCTCACACATTCAAGAATCTCAAATGGACCAATGTATCGCGAATTTAGCTTACGTTTCTTGCCAAATCTCATCACCCCTTTTATGGGTGATACCTTAAGGAGAACATTTTTGCCGGTTTGAAATGCCATGTCTCTTACCTTATGATTTGCGTACTTCTTCTGTCTACTCTAGCTGATAGAAGCTCAGTTTGAATACTCCTCACCTTATCTTAAGCATCCTTCACTAAATCGACCCCCAATGGTTTCACATCTCCAGCCTCAAACCATCATATGAGTGATCTACATCCCCTCTCATAGAGTATTTCAAATGGTGCCATATCTATGTTGGAGTGATAACTATTATTATAGGAGAATTCACACAAAGGTAGGAATTTATCCCAATGCCCTCCAAAATCAATCACACATTCCCTCAACATGTCTTCTAATACTTGAATAGTCCTCTCTGACTGCCCGTCTGTCTGTGGATGGAAGGTTGTACTAAAAGTGATTTGTGTGCCCAATTTATCATGTAATTTCCTCCAAAACTTGGACGTGAATTGGGTACCACGATCTGAGATGATGGAGAGGGTCACCCCATGCAACCTTACTATCTCTTTCACATACACCTTAGCCAATTGTTCAGCATTATAGTCTATTCTTACAGGAATAAAATGGGCTGACTTAGTCAGTCTATCAACCACTACCCAAATAGAATCAAACTTTTCCAAAGTCTTGGGAAGACCAACCATAAAGTCCATGGCTATTCTTTCCTACTTCCATTCTGGAATTGACATTCTTTGAAGCAAACCTACAGGCCTTTGATGTTCATACTTCACTTGTTGACAATTTTGACACTTAGCCACAAATTCTGCTATATCCTTCTTCATGCCTGGCCACCAATAAATTCGCTTCAAATCTCGATATACCTTGGTCATACCCGGATGAATAGAATATCGCGAACCATGGGCTTCTATCAACAAATTTTAAATTAAATTATCAACCCGAGGAACACAAATTCTCCCCTTAAAATTAAGCACACCTTCCATATCAAGAGTGGTCTCTTGTGCCTTACCTATCACAGTCTTTTTCTTAAGTTCATTTAAATTTTCATCCTCGAATTGTTTGGCCTTGATCTCCTCAATAAATGTGGCCCTTACTTTAATGCTAGTTAACACCCCACCTTTTTCTAAGATGCCCAATTGCATGAATTTAGACTCGATGGTCTGAATTTCCTTAGCCAAAGGTCATTTGGTTACACTCAAGCAAGCTAAACTACCCATACTTACCACTTTCCAACTCAAAGCGTCTGCCACTACATTAGCCTTGCTCGGATGATATTGAATGGTGACATCATAATCTTTAAGTAACTCCATCCACCTTCCTGTCTCAAATTCAAATCATTTTGAGTGAACATATGCTACAAACTACGATGATCAGTAAATATTTCACACTTAACACCATAAAGGTAATGACGTCAAATCTTAAGAGCAAACACTACCCGCTGCCAACTCCATATCATATGTTGGGTAATTCCTCTCATGCACCTTCAATTGACGCGAGGCATAAGCTATAAATTTCTTATCCTGCATCAACACAACACCCAAACCAGAATGTGAAGTATCATAATAATAAAATTATTACCTTCCACCGGTAATGCTAAGATATATGTGGTGGTCAAGACAGTCTTGAGCTTTTGAAAGCTCTCCTCACATTTTTCGGTCCATTCAAATGGTATTTCCTTTTTGGTAAAATTGGTCAAGTGAGTGGCAATAGAAACAAAGTTCTTCATAAATCGACGATAATAGCTAGCGAGCCCCACAAAACTCTTAACTTCCATCACAGAGCTAGGCCGAACTCGATTCTTAACCGCCTCAATCTTTTGAGGATCTACCATTACCCTTTCTTTCGAAACTACATGTCCCAAAAATGCAACAGAAGTCAACCAAAATTTACACTTCGAAAATTTAGCTTACAACCTTTGTTTCCCAAGAACACCCAGAACAATACGAAGATGGCCGACATGCTCTACCTTACTTTTCGAATAGACCAAAATATCGTCAATAAAGACTATGACGAAAGAATCAAGAAATGACTTGAACACCTTATTCATTAAACTCATAAAAGCTGCAGGCGCATTAGTCAAGCCAAAAGACATAACAAGAAACTCGTAGTGCCCATAACAGGTTCTAAATGTCATCTTGGGCACATCCTCAGGCCTAATTTTCAATTGATGGTAACCGGATCTTAGATCAATCTTAGGAAAAACTGTTGCACCTTGCAATTGATCAAAAAGATCATCTATTCGAGGCAAGGGTTACTTGTTTTGAATAGTGACCCTATTTAATTGCCGGTAATCTATATACATTCTCATACTACCATCCTTTTTCTTAACAAACAAAACTGGAGTGCCCCATGGGAAAGCACTAGGATGAATAAATCCCTTATCAAGAAACTCTTGGATTTGAGCCTTAAGCTCTCTTAATTCTGCAGGAGCCATGTGATATGGAGGGATAGAAAAGGGACGAGTACCAGGCTCCAAATCAATGCAGAAATCTATATCTCTATCCGGAGGCATACCAGGCAAGTAATTAGGAAACACTTTTCTAAATTCTGAAACCACATGAATAGACTCAATGGATGGAGTCTCAATCTCAACATCCCTAATATGAGCCAAATACGCCAAACAACCCTGCACTATCTATCTCTTTGCCCGAATGGAGGATATGATCTTAGTTCGCTTAGGCTTGTACACCCCTTCCCACTATGATTTTTCCCTTCTCAAAATTTCTAGAGTTACAGACTTAGTATTACAATTAAGCACGACATAATAGGGGGACAACCAAGTTATGCCTAAGATTATATTAAAGTCAGTCATATCCAAAATCACCAAATCAGCCCAATTCTAAAAACCCATAAACAAAATAAGACAAGCACGATAGACATGGATAACTATGACTGACTCTCTAACTGGGGTAGAAACATGGATAGAGGCATCAAGTATATCACAAATCATAACAAACTTTGAGGCAAATCGCACAGATACATAAGAATAAGTAGAACTTGGATCAAATAACACATTAGTCATCTGGTCACAAACAAGAATAGTACCTGTGATCACTGCGTTAGACGCCTCTGCCTCATTCTTGCTCGGAAATGCATAACACTGAGCCCTATCATCTTGACCACTTCCCTGCCCGGTTGCGCGTTACCCCAGCCAGCATTAC
The DNA here is from genome assembly GCA_036250505.1 of Solanum acaule. Classification (NCBI taxonomy): domain Eukaryota; kingdom Viridiplantae; phylum Streptophyta; class Magnoliopsida; order Solanales; family Solanaceae; genus Solanum; species Solanum acaule. The sequence goes on along the minus strand of JAJOOR010021879.1, from coordinate 10,070 downwards.
CATTTCCTCTACCACCACAGCCTCGCTGATTGCCTTCTCTGCCATCTTGTGGACGCCTTCGACCATTATTATCGTTTCCCATGGGTACCACTGCCCTAGTTTGCTGTTGCGCGGGATCCAACACACATGGGTGGGGATAATCTTTCCTCCTATGCCTAGGTTTTCCACAATTATAGCAAGTACGATCAAAAGAGGGCCTGTTGCCCATCGAAGGTGCGAATCCTTGGCTATCCTGAATCGAATTATAAGGTGGAGTTCCCGAGTAATTACCTGTAGAAACGGGCATAGTGGATTGAATTGGCTTGGCTGCCAGCGTTGGCCTCCTTGAACCTCTGGAATAAGAACCTTGAAAGTTGCCTGAATTGTTGGCCTTTTTTGCTAATACCTTAGCCTGACCGTCTCGCCTCACCCCTCCACCTTCTTAACATAATATGTCACCTCATTAAAGCTCCTCCCTGCAGAGGTCATATGAACATATAATAACTGCAACTCAGAATTTAGTCCCCTAATAAATAAACGAATCCTCTCCTCTTCAGTAGTCACCAATTGAGTACCATATCTAGACAATGCATGAAACTTGGCCTCATAAGCAGCCACAGACATACCACCTTGTTCCAAAGCCATAAACTCATCTTTCTTACGATCTCGCAAAGTTCTAGGCACAAATTTCTCCAAAAATAGAGCATGTAACTGGGTCCAAGAGAGTGGAGGTAAAGTTGAAGATCTACATTCCATGTAAGCTCTCCACCACTGCTTAGCCTCACTTTGAAGTTGAAAAGTAACGAACTCAACCCCATGCTGATGGACAATTCCCAACTTATGAAGCCTCACATAGCAATCTAAGATAAACTCATAAGCATCCTCATTCTTAGAACCAAGAAACACAGGAGGCTTTAGCTTAAAATACTTAGTCAATATTTCATGCTCATTACAGTCATAAAAGAACCCAACAAAGACGGAAGAAAGCATCATTACCTACATTCCCTCCCACCTTGGGAACAGTAATATCAATAAGAGGATTGGCGGGAGCTTGAGTTGCTTGAGCAGAAGGAAACACTCCAGGACCAACCAACCCTTTCAAGAATGATATGATTTGTTGGGCTAACACTGGGTCTATGGGGGGAACACCGGTAGTCTCAGCGTGCACCTCTACCTTTTGTCCAACCTTCTCAACCTCAATATTCTCCTCTATCTCTTCATGATATAGGGAGAGGCCTCATTTTGGGGAACATTTTCGATCGGTACCCCATCTCTAGCAGGCACTACTCTTCCACGACCTCTGCGTCTAGCTCTTCCTCTACCCTTACTTCGAATATGACCTATCACTGCAGATTCCTCAACTGGAGTATTAACGGGAGCTACGGGACTGACGCCGTTGTATCTAATGTTAACCATCTGCGGACAAAAAGAGTGAAGAAGGTTAGATACCAATTTGAATCGACAGATACTAATTAGAATCAAATTATAGCACGAAAGGAGACAAGAGAGAACAAAGAGATTTCCTAAAGTTCTATAGCCTCTCAAAGAAAAGTAAAGGCGTTCCCATACCGTTCCGTGAGACTCTATTAGACTCATTTTGGTACATCGAGATCAATGAACCTAGGCTCTGATACCAATTTTTTCACGACCCTGACCATCGTGATTGACTCCTACTCTAACTCTTCGGTGGGAGAACCATTACTACAATCCAAACCAAGCAACTAATCTAAAAACTAAGACATTTAAGTTACGGAAGCAAGTTAAATACTAAGGAAAGAAATAGAGTTTCCATAAACTCCAACGAAGTCTAAGAATAAATAAACTAACATTGCAGAAGTAGCGCCTAGAACCTGAAAGTCAATGTACCAAAACATCTAACAATGAACCCAAGTCTAAATAAGAATAGATACAACCCTAAACTAATGGACTAATAACTAACTAGAAAAGTCTAAGTTTGAAATGTGGACATAGGCGAAGGGAGAACTCATGGCAGCCTGAAAGAAACGACTCACCCTTGAATTCGAAGCGATCATTGATCTTCTAAACGAGGTCTATCAATAGCCGCTTGAAGATGTCATGTACTCAACAAAGAAAGAGCAAGTGCAGTAGCTATTTTATTTAAAAATATATATTAGACTGGTTTAAGAGTCGCCACAAAAATTAAGAAAACTATTTTTTCAAACGATAAAAATAGGAAATCGATTGAAAATATTTAAAGAGGGGTTCGAGGTTCCTATTAATATTCTAGGAAAGCTTTTAAAGCACCTAGAATATCCGCTAATGCGGTTATCCGACAACTAATTTATTTGGCTAAAGTAGATTAACTTAACTTAAATTGCAAATTAGAACTATTTTATAGTTAGAACTATTTTAAAGGGGGGATATTAAATATTATCTAAGGAAACTATCTTGCAAAATTATTTCTTTAAGTCTTGCTAAGAACTAACTGGTTTAGTTAAACTGTTAAATCAAAATGGGCGTTTTTCGGGGATTTGAATTTTTCGACCCTGAGATTAGCGGTAAATATTTAACAAGCACACAAACACGATAAAGCGAAGAGGGAAAGAGATTTGGGCCCAAGTATGGCTTTTCTGTCCACCTGGAACAGTACTTGGGCCCGTTTTCATTTTGGGCCTTCGGCCCATTTGAGTCATTTACACCTGTCCTATACTAACGTAAAAGAAATATTTTTCTTTGGGCCTTAGGCCCAATTTTTCACCTGTCCTAAATACTAACAAAATAATAAATAAAATAACAAGGGCTTAGGCCCAAAAATAACAAAATACAATTTTTTAAAGAAGAGTGGGCCTCTTTAGGCCCAATTCTGCCAGGATATAAGACAGATATACTTAGTGTATGTTGCTGCATATTCCGGTATCTCAGCTCTGATTCGTGCAAATTTAATTTTTCAGCCCTGTTCTTCAATTCCATTGACCCGGCAGACTCAATAAGAGGTGGAATTGGGTCTTTGGCCCAACCAGGAGATTCAAGAGGGAAGATAGGAGTTCGTGTAGAACTCGAGCAATTTTCACACGCGAACAAAAGTATATACAAATTAACAACTCACTATAAAATATTAAAAATAATTAGCGGAGTTAATGATACAAAAATTCAAGCAAGCATACAATTGACAGCTAGCTCAACCTATATTCATAATGATAATGCTATGAATATTTAATTTGCGACATTTGTATCAAAACATTTTGGACGATATGAGCATAAAGGAAAGAAAACTAAATTATACTAGAGAGGCATATAATTAATGGTCGCTAATTAATTAGAGATAGTATATGAGAGTACTACTGCATTGACTATTATCAACATAGAGAAAGAAAACGAAAGAAAAGAAAAAACATATTAAACTCCACATGTAAATAAATGTAGGACTCTGCATATCAGACAACTTCAAATTACGGCAAATCGACCTTTTCTGCTTATCTTAACAAGCAACCGAAACGATAGGCAGAAGTCAAAGTAGAGTAAACAAATGAATAGAGAGACAAAAACTCTAGATTCTAAAACAATAAGAAAGCTATACACTAATTTGTATGCTCACGCTAACTATATAGTCAAAAGAAAAGAAAATAAAAATAAAGTTATTTATGCACTTTCATTCAAGTTGGCAGACAATATACCCAAATGGAATCATATTAAACAAAATCTCAAAATAATTCTAAGGTTAAAAGCGATATACTCCGATAGCAAGGTTATTGTTCTAAAGCTCAGTTAGGCAGAGTGATTGAAAAGAAAAGGAGCCCAAATTTCATAAAATTCTTTCTACTGAGAAGTAAAAGCGAGATACAGGGCTTTAGATTAAACCACGACATACTCTCAAACAGAAGAAAAAAATAACCTAAATCAATTACGGACAAGCAGAGACCACGAGGACACTAAGCTGCAACGATGGAAACGAAATGTAAATACGAATTTCAAGTCAACATGCTTACAGGAAGGACTCGAACAACGACCAAAACCAGAAATATCAGGCTACGAGTAGATTTTTGGCAAATATGACGCATTAATAGGCAAAACAAAATGGGTAACAACAAACTGGTGACTATATACAACTCCTAAATTAGTTAGCTCTTTGAGATTCTTTTACGAACACATCAATGGTAAACCAAGACTTGGTCGACTTCATGAATACCATTTAAATGAATAAAAAGATGATGAACTAAAAGATTGGAAGGATTCAACATTTAAAGAACCACGAACATGTGAACAACAACCAAAGAAAGGGTGCAAAACATTGAATATTCGCATTTCAGTGAGCAAACAACGCTATTTCAAACCAGACAAAGAAACTTAGCTAAAGCACTCATCAATCTTAGCTAATTCCAACTTTTAAAAAAACGCCAATACATAATTGAGACAAAGCAGAAATGATAAGTACAACAACTAGATGTCAAAAGAAACAGAGTTTAAGGAAAGATTTCTACCTCTTTCCGGGCAGCGACTGGAACTAGACAAAGAGCTAAAGGCAACGAGCTTTCCACGACCACAAATGACGATTCTGATAAACGTACGTGAACCAAGAAATGATGCAAAAGACTTGAGCAAGCACTGAACTCGCACTCTCTCTGCTTCTGATACCTATTCCCAAATGTTTGTATACAAATATTTATAGCTAGTAGTTTTCAATATTTCCTCTTAAATTCCGGCTAATTCCTCTCGATGTTTTTCTCAATAATCGCTTTTTAACAGGAAAAGTTCCAACTAAATTTTCCCCCCCTCCCAAATAATAGAAGAGAAGATTATATAAGAGAAAAATAGGGCAGATTTTGGGGCGAATCGGGTAGAAATTTGGATAGAAAGGGCCCAATTCGAAATTCAAATCCTCAAAAATCTTGCACCAAATTGGGACAACACCTTTTAATCTGAGATTTCAACCCATTCCGTAAGAGGAAAGGGGAGAAACGCATGCTTGCTTCTCTGCTGCTGCGACTTGTACAAATTGAAAGGGACACGGGAGAAGAAAACAAAAAATCGCAGAGTACCGCCTGTTGTGCTGACCCCGTTACTACTTTCCGTCGATTGCCGTGAGATTGTTGTTTGTGAGAATGTGGACGTTGGAGCTGGACTGGACTCGCGATTTGCTGGGCTGCTCACGTTGCGGTTCATTTTTGGGTTTAGAAGGAAGAAGAGGAGGATGCAGGGGTGGGGTCGGCTGGTACTGTTGTTGTATGTTGTTTCTGGGTTTCTTTATTGATGAAGGAATTGGGACGGGTCGGGTAAATGAGGATTGGGCTGGAGCGTGTGGAAGGATTGAGAGTTGTTGGTTGCTATTATATTGGGCTGCTGGGAATGGAAAAGGCTGCTGGAATTTTAAGGGAAGACCCAAAATTTAGTCTTAAAAATGATCCAAGAGAACAAGGTGAGGAAATGGTTAGAATTGCTATTATCGAGAATTAAAATTATGACCAATCGAAGTTAAAATTTAATTAAATCAAAACTAATTAGTGAATTTGGCCAAAACCCAGACAAGATGAGTTTATAGAAATTAACCAATGAGCTTCTCAATCGTAACGAAATAAAATAATTAATTCGATTGCAAACTATTGAATTTAAGATTATAACCATAACTTAAACTAAGCTAGTTTAATAGAATACTTACCAAATTTAAAATCTCTTTGAGACGATTTTCAAATATTTAAGAAACACTAATTACAAATATAATTATAAAATACTATAAAATCGACTAGAATTACTTAAAGTAACCTAAAGAAATATTTGAATTTTATAAAACTAATTATCCTAGGTCGTTTGAAAATTGAGAAGCTCGTGAATTAATTCCTTATCGGGGAGGGTCAAAATCGGGTGTCAACAACTGTCCCTCATTTTACTTGAATTGATGCAAGAAATTCAAGGAAAATGATATTGACTAGTCCAATTTTGACCGACCACATCTTTATCTTTTTGGAAAAGGGATCTGGTACAGACTTTTGGAGTTATGGCCGAACCCTGAAAGTGGGTTTCCTACATATCTCAGGTTATACGAGAATTCAGGCCACTTGTAGTTCGATACACTTGATCTCACGCATGATTTTGAAAGAATTCAAAAGCCATCACGATACCGAATTATGAAGAGACCGGGATGCTCGGGAATAGGATTTGAGAGTGAGTGTTGAAATACAGCCGAGTTTTCAACATTGATCTCGCCTACATATCCCTAAACTTAAGGAATCAGGCTGCTTGTAGTTCGACTCTATCGGTTGAAAAAGGAAATCTCTTATAACAAGATATCCTTTGGTTCAGGAAAAGTGACAAAGTAAGTCGAGTATGAAAATGAGGCTGCAACCTCTTAGCCATGAATGTGGTGCACTTCACACCCATAATTAAGAACTTACATTGACATAATTTCCAAGCTCTTGGTACATTGTCGCTCAGATTGAAAGGCTGTTTCCGGTAGAGACCAAAAAATTTTGGATGCGAAACTGAAACCAACAAACCTAAGAAAAACCCACATGCCTTCAGATAGGGGTGTGGTTTGATTGTGGTGGAAGTCGCTCCTCAGCTCGCGTCCTAAGAGTTTGGCACTCCTCTTTGGACTATGTCGCTGTTCGCTGCTTAGAAAAGTTCCACGTTATGCTGCATCCTAATTGATGTCGTCCGCACCTATGGTTTGTTTTGAGAATTCATCCTCTTGGATGCTCTCGACGAGGACTGAAATAAAACTCATTAGCTTAAAAAGGCAATTCAAATGGAAAGATAGTGTCTTTTACTATGTTGACACTTAATTGTCCTCCTTGAACATTTGACGTCAACTCCATTGGTTTGACGTAAAGAAAAATAAAGCTTGTGTCTCATATTTGTAATATAATCTTCAATATATTCTTCCTTTGATGTCAAATAAATAAGATAGGCTGATGTAATATGTTGATAATTTTCTTGATGTCATTTTGCAAAGAAAATAATGCAGTCGATGTTGATCTTCTTGTGATGACAAATCTTTCTCTTGCGATGCATAACTCGTTCTCATGCTATGCATGAATCTTTTTCCCGCGATGCATGAATCTTCTCTTGCGATGCATAGATCTCTTTTCTCGCGATGCATGAATCTTTTTTTTCGCGATGCATGAATCTTTTTTTGCGATGCATGAATCTCTTTTCTCGTGATGCATGAATCTTTTCCGTGATGCATGAATCTTCTCTTGCGATGCATGAATTCCTTTCCCGCGATGCATGAATCTTTTTCCCGCGATGCATGAATCTTCTCTTGCGATGCATAAATCTCTTTTCTCGCGATGCATGAATCTTTTTCTCGCGATGCATGAATCTTCTCTTGCGATGCATAAATCTCTTCTTGTGATGCATGAATCTCTTTTCTCTCGATGTATGAATCTTCCCTTGCGATGCATGAATCTCTTTTCTCGTGATGCATGAATCTTTTTTCCCGCGATGCATGAATTTTCTCTTGTTATGCATGAATCTTCTCTTGTTATGCATGAATCTCTTTTCCACGATGCATGACTTTTCCTCTTTGTTGTGCATGATTTCCTCTTGTTATGCATGACTTATCCGCGATGCATGACTTTTCTCTTGCTATGCATGATTTCTTTTCTCGCTATGCATGAATCTTTTTCCCGCGATGCATGACTTCTTTCTCTTGCTATGCATGAATCTCTTTCCCGCGATGCATGACTTTTCTTTGCAATGCATGAATCCTTCTCTCGATGCATGGTTTCTTTCTCTAGCTATGCATGACTTCTCCGCGATGCATGACTGCTTTCTTTTGCTATGCATGAATCTCTTTCCCGCGATGTATGACTTTTCTCTGCGATGCATGAATCCTTCTCTCGATGCATGACTTGTTTCTCTAGCTATGCATGACTTCTCCGCGATACATGACTTTTTTCTCTTGCTATGCATTTCTTTTGATGATGCTTCCCTGATACTGAATAAAGATAATGCTTCACCGAGCAACATAGGTGATCTTCTGGGTATCTTTCGGATGACGATATCGCCTCAATCGACAATACAATATAAATAAAATGACCCTCAGAGTAGCGGTATCATCTCATTTGATAATACAATATAAATGACTCTCCGAGTAGTGGTATTGTCTCATTCGACAATATAAATAAAAATAACCCTCGAAGTGGTGGTATTGTCTCATTCGACAATATAAATAAAAATGACCCTCAGAGTAGTGGTATTATCTCTTTGACAATAAGATATGAATGACTCTCCGGGTAAGAATATTATCATATCTGATAATATAATGTAATCTTGAATTGTTCACATATCTCTCTCATCAAGTGACTGTTGAGATTCGCTCCATTGTCAGTAATGATGGATTTTGGTATTCCAAATCTACATATCAAATTGTTGCGAACGAAATCTGCTACAACTTTCTTGGTCACCGATTTATACGAAGCTGCTTCCACCCACTTGGTGAAGTAGTCAATGGCAACAAAAATGAATCTGTGTCCGTTGGAGGCGGCTAGCTCTATTGGGCCAATGACATCCATGCCCCAAGCTACAAACAGCCAGGGTGAACTCATAGCATTGTGTTCGTGAGGGGGCACTCGAATCAAATCACCATGTACTTGACATTTATGACATTTTTGCACACACTTGTAACAATCATGCTCCATAGTCATCCAAAAATAACCAGCTCGAAGGATCTTCCTTGCCAAAGTGAGTCCATTCATATGAGTGCCACAAACTCTGGCATGTATCTGTTCCAAAAGCTTTGCAGCTTCACTAGCATCAACACATCTGTGAAGACCTAGATCTGGAGTCCTCCTATAGAGGATTTCCCCACTTGCAAAGAAATTGAGGGCCATACGGCGTATCGACTTCTTCTGGTTGAACGTTGCATTCTCAGGATAAGTCCCGGTCTCTAAATACTTTTTGATGTCAAAATACCAAGGTAAACTATCTGGTTCTACTTCAACATGTGAACAATGAACATGCTGTTCTTTTATCTCAATATCCACTGGATCAATGTAACTGGTATCCGGATGTTTAATCATCGAGGCAATGGTGGCGAGAGCATCAGCCAACTCATTTTGTGTCCTGGGAGTGTGTCTGAACTCAATCTTTCGAAATATTTTGCACAACTTCTGTATATACTGCACATACGGTGTGATCTTTGGGTTCTTCACGGCCCATTCTCCTTGAACTTGGTGAATCAACAAATTTGAATCTCCAATAACCAACAGCTCATGAACATTTATGTTGATGGCCATCTTCAAACCGATGATACAAGCTTCGTATTCTGCCATGTTGTTCGTGCAATTAAATCGGAGTTTAGCTGCCATAGGGTAATGCTGACTGGATTCTGATACTAAGACGGCTCCGATACCTTTCCCTTACTGATATGCCGCTCCATCAAAGAATACTCTCCAACCAGGGTAGGCTTCAGAAATATCTTCACCCACAAATGAAACTTCCTCGTCGGGAAAATAAGTCTTGAGTGGTTCATACTCCTCATCAATTGGGTTCTCCGTAAGATGATCGGCTGAGGCTTGTGCTTTTATCGCCTTTTGAGTCACATACACAATGTCAAACTCACTCAAAAACATTTGCCATTTAGCCAACTTCTCAGTCGGCATTGCTTTCTGGAAAATATACCTCAACGGGTCCATTCTGGAAATAAGGTATGTGGTATAAGAAGACAAATAATGCCTTAACTTCTGAGCAATCCAAGTCAAAGCACAACATGTCCTCTCCAAAAGAGTGTAACGAGCCTTATATGGAGTGAACTTTTTGCTCAAGTAATAAATGGCTCGCTCCTTCTTCCCAGTCTCATCATGTTGACCAAACACGCATCCCAATGCATTATCCGAGACCGACAAATATACCAATAACGGACGCCCTTCTCGCGGAGGGACCAACACTAGTGGATTGGACAAATAGTTCTTGATGGCATCAAAAGCAGTTTGACATTCTCCGGTCCACTTGGTCGAGGCATCTTTTTTCAATAACTTAAAGATGGGCTCACACACCACGGTGGATTGAGCTATGAACCGACTGATGTAGTTCAACCTTCCCAAAAAACTCATCACCTCCTTCTTGGTCTTCGGAGGAGGTAATTCTTGGATCGCCTTGATCTTGGAAGGGTCAAGCTCAATGCCCCTCCTGCT
>JAJOOR010021878.1:0-12882 GCA_036250505.1 Solanum acaule | reverse complement strand
CCTCATACACCTCTAATCACCACACCCAATTTATGTGGACTCTTAAATGATCATATGACTTGTTTAAACTTATTTAATTGGATAAATTTCAAAAATATGATTTATTATTAATTAATTATTGTCTTTTTTAAATCCTACTAGTTTTGGTCTATATATAAGTGTCATATTCTAGTACCTGCAGTATCGACAATGCTTTAACATAGACATAAACCCAAATATACCTAACTAATGTCAGAGTGTAAATCTCAATGATCATACACACACCACACACATAAATATGCATCGATTGTTTAAGAGGTCTATATATTTTGACAACTAGTACATATTTACATATACAAATTTTACAACGGTAACAAAAGTGTATATGCAAATAAGGATTCGTTGAATGGTAACATCTATATTTTAATGGTAAAACAAGTGTATATGCCACTTTTTTTAATCGTAACATCTATATTTTTGACAATTCATTAAGGATTTGTTTGGTAGAGTGTATATGCCACTTTTTTTTAATGGTAACATCTATACTTAGATTATTTCTTAAGCATTGTTTGATTTGATGCATTAAAAATTATTGGTATTTGTAATTCTAATATCATTCTAATTTATTCTAATTCTAATTCTAATTCTTAATCATATTCTAATTCATGCATTAGAATCATTGCATTACAAATACCAATAATTTTCATCTATTAATAATACACAGCTTAATAGACAGTGTACAGAATGTATGTTATCTTTTGATTGATCTATATTAGATCATGAGTAATTACGATAATAGATGACAATAAATTGACAAAAATGTTGGCAGCTGCTTGATTACAGTAGCAAAAAAAAAAAACATAAGCTCGATTACAGTAGCAAAAAACAAACAGTAGCTTCATTACAAAAACAAATTCAATCAAGCTTGTTTAAGATTTATTGTTGTTCACACATGTAGTTCTCTTGTGTCCAGTTGTCTTACAAATTGAACATTTGTTCCTTCTCTTGCTCTTGAAATTCTCACCGATGCCTTTGACAAGTTTTCTTTTTTTTCTTCCAAGCTTGGTATCGACAAGAGGCGGAAGAATGTTCACATTAAGAAATTCTTCTGGAACACACCATTCTGACTCAAGAGGGACAACATTAATAGAATCCATGTATGCAAGAAGGTACGCTTCAACTTTATACAAAGGCGAAGAGTACTCATAGAGGCTCATACCATACTCAGTGTCATTCTTCGATCGCAAAACGGCAATCGCGTAAGCATAAGGTATGTTGATCAAGTCATATTCCCTACATGAACATGACTTTTCCAGTAGGTCTACATAGGTAGGAACACCCGCACCAAACAAGGTAAATTGATTGCCGTCCCCGGATATATTCTCCACATACAAGGAGTCGCCCTCTATTTTTTTTTCTTGCAATTTTTTCTGCAGCCGGCACCATTTGATTACCCATTGATTTGAGGATATATGCATGCCTCTCCCTAAATAATTCTCCAAACCTCTTAGCAATCGAATTAAATATAGATGCCACGGGATACTCTCGTTTGTCTATCAACATAGCATTGAGTGAGTTGGCGATATTTGTGGTCATCACATCATATCTATTTCCAGGAAAATGTGCCCTGCTTCACTTCTCAAAATCAAGATCATGCTCAAGGACGACGGCTATCGTGGGGCATTTGTTCTTGAATTCTACAAAATGATTGTCAAACTCCTCCAAATAATAAACCTTTGCCGCATTGTAGTAAAGATAAAGGTAATCTCCACAATGATGATTTACGCGGAGATTTTCATCGAGGTGCCTCATACAATATCCATGGTGAGCATGATTGTAAACATTCACAATATCGTCGGCGATACTCTTGTGTCTATCGGAGATAAAACACAAATCTGGTTCATCGACCACAATCTCCTTCAATTTCTCAAAGTAGAATGTCCAAGATGCATCATTCTATTTGTCCACGACACAAAAGGCAATCAGATAAACATAATTCTCCGTATCTTGTGCAACAACGCTCAACAACACGCCTTTGTATTTACCATGTAAATGAGTGCCATCAATCACAATTACCTTTCTCATGTGGGCAAATCCCTTAATGCAAGCACCAAAGGCCAAGAAATAATACATGAACCTATGACTATCCTTTTTTACCATGAGACAATAACTAGAACCAACATTAATTGTCTCGAACATGTAAGAAAAAGTCGGTAAACATGAATATCCGTTATTCGCTGTTCCTCAGACCATTTCCTTAGCAACCACACCACCCTTCCAACATTTCCAATAGATTGGACTACAATGAAAAGAATTAAACATAGCTCTTTGAATCTCTTTAACATTTGGACCCTTGCCATCACGATACATATTTACACAAAGTGAAGCAATCACTTTGATTGAAATTTTTCTATGGCTATTGTTGGCATGTTCAACGCCATAACTATGTTCGTCAATGTACTTATAGATACGAAATATATTTGAACACTCATATTTCCTCGCCCGCAACATCCATGCACAATTGCGAGATACACATTTCACCTTTAAGTATTTAGTACAACTCTTCACAGTAGCAAAATCAAAAGACTTTTTTGCTGCCTTTTCGGCTAATAATAATTGCAACTCATTCTTGTTACTTAAAGTTTGGCTTATACATAAATTAGTTCCATTGGAGAAAGAATGATCGGATTGTGATCCCAATTCCTTTTGTACCTGCATTTCTTCACAACATTCGGGTTCGGGATCTTCCACATCTACCGGATGATTTTCCACATTAGTTGGATCATCATGTATATTCATTGAATGATCACCCAAGCTCTCATTTGAATGATCACCCCATCTTTCATTTCCAATCAAATCATTGTCACCGTTAAATGAATTTGTTGGTTCAATTGGAGGCCTCGCATTGGCGTTTATCCTCAATGTTGGCCTAGAGGTATCAATACCAATATCTAACATGTACAAGCTCACGTGCCTATCATTTTTTATGAATGTGAGATGTATTTTCCCCCTCCCATTCATTTGATAGCTAATCTCCAAGTCATTTGGCTCGCAAGTTAACTCACTGGCCTCAATTACGCTTGCAATCATATCGTTATATGAACCATTGTGACGCAACACAATGGGCACTGTCATCTTACTAAAAGATTTCCAATTCCAGCTTTTGGGAGTCTCCTCCCATACTCCCATATAATCACCACCAGCAACAACAAATCAGCTACTGCCATTATCGACTACAAAGATATATACTAGATTACAGTATCAGTCGTTAACAATCGATGAAATCTGACATCCGTACAGAAACGTGACTGAATGAGATCGTGGTTCAAAATGCAGCTCCTGCAATGGTGAAACAGATATTTAATGCTTTTAAACTACTAAAATGTATCCATAATGAGTTATCAAGTGATTATTATGGAAGATTTCTCAAATTTCTAAAATGGCGGAAAAATAATTTTGAAGCTTGATTTTTGAAAGAAAATGGAGTAAAAATGAAGATGGAGTAGGAGATGATGATGATATTACCTTAAAAATGGATATTTTGGTCGGAAAACTCGCTGGAATCGTCACTTTCGACAGCAGCAAAAACGGGCTGCTCTCTTCTTTCCCGTTTGTTTTTTTTCTTTGTTTTTAATAGAACTTTTAAAAAATGCAAATAGATATATATTATTCCAAATTAGTTGGAAAAGAAGGGGGGACCATAGTGGAGATATGAAAACCTAGTGAGGTCTTTTGTATGTGTCAATTAGGGCACATGGATGATGTCATTAATAGTGGCTATACCACAAATTGTTCAAGACTTTTGTCTTAATGTTCAATTAAGTTTTGAGAGTGGCTATTTTGCCAACTCTCCCATGTAGGTAATACACAATATTATTAAAATAGAGAAAATATTTTAGAATAAATATTAAACTTTTAAAATATTATCTATTTTTATTGTAAATGAATTTTAAAAGTATTTGCGTAATGACAATTAAAATGTGCTTATCTGCATCCACAATAATAAGATAAGAGTACATTTACTCATTGATAATGCTCAAGTATACCTCAAATAATTGAAATATAAGCGACCATTTATAAAAAAAAAAATTAAAACTTATCTCAACATAGGAAAATTTGCCTTATATGTCCACTTTTCGTGAGTAATTCACTATTTGTTTACAAGTTATCAGAATTTAAATGGGGGAATTTGTAATGGCCCAGTTTGTTAGTGATATTGTTCGTTTTGGGTCTAGGTCCGCATGACCTTAAAATACGTCACTAGTTGGTAAGGGCTGCTTACTTATATACCCAACATCTCTCCTGTGTTTTGCTGATGTGGGACTTCTAATCTTAAACTAGAGTGTATATGGACTCAGCGTCCTCACTGAGGTTTGCCCCACCGAATGGGATTTGCCTAGACTCAGCACTGAGGTTTGCTCGCCTTATCAGGATTTATCTAAACTCAGCTGAACTCTGGCCCACATCGACAAGGCTGACACATGAGTGGCTCTAATACCATTTGTAATGGCTCAGCCCGCTAGTGATATTGTTCGCTTTGGGCCTAGGGCCGCACGACTTTAAAACATGTCACAGTTGGTAAGGTCTCTTACTTATATATACCCAACATATCTTCTGTGTTTTGCCGATGTGGGATTTGTAATCTTAAGTTGGGGTGTCACATACACCCCCTTTATGGACTCATCTCCTAGGTTCAAGAAAGGTTTATAGGTCTTCTTCTTCCAAGATCATACTGTTCTTCGGTAATTGAAGCAATTAATGTACATAATACTTCAATGAGGAATTCCTTTCATCCTCATGTCCAAGATTGATCAATGTTCATGAACTAAATTCTATAGTTAGGGTTATCAAACCCACTTTTGAATTCATCCATAATTATGACCTGAATTGTATGATTTCTTAAATTGATTATTCACGATTAAAGATTCTTGACCTATGTACTTTCTTTTTATACTAGTAAGGTTTTACATTGTTGTTCTTGTGAGTTATTGACATGACATTGTTATTATCTCATGAAGCTTATATTTCAAAGCATGATTTTAGAGTCTTTATGTTATTATGAAAATTAATTTTGAATACTTATGAGCTATGCAAGTTAGAAAACTTTCTGATGATCATTTAAGTTATATACTTGACTTTGAAAGATATATTTTAGAAAGATTTGAGCTTTGACTCACAGACTTGAGCTTGATCTCATCCTTTATTCAGACAAACATATAGATTATCAAACTATGAGCATATTATATAAGTATATTATTTTGGGAGTAGTATTGAGCACCGATATGGGGTAAGAGTTCAGACAACTCAAATCCCATAAAACTACGTAGCCAGCATAGGATATGATCGTACCGACTTTTTGGGCGACTCCTCACTATCTCAAAAACGGTTCGCTTGGGGATCAACAATGGTTTGTGCGTGCTGGCTACGTCCAGGGTGTAGGCTCGGGGCGTGACGAACTCCCACATCGGCAAAACACAGGATAGATGTTGAGTATATAAGTAAGCAGTCCTTACCAACTAGTGACACATTTTAAATCTGTGATGGCCTAGGTCCAAAGCGGACAATATCACTAGCGGGCTGAACCATTACAAAATTAATAACTAAAAGTATCAACAATCCAATGGCCATATGTCACGCCCCGAGCCTACACCCTGGACGTGGCCGGCACTCGAAGACCATTGTTGGTCTCAAGCGAACCCTTGGCCTGGCTTACTAACGCAGCGGAAGACTTAACTCATCACATACACATTTATGAAGTAACTAGAATGTTATAAAGGAACATTCAACTGGCCATTAAGGCAAACTCAAATCTTTAACATATGAAATGAAAAGTAAAGACAACTGAATTAACTAACTGACTGTCTGACTATCTATGAAGTCTCTAAACAACTGAGATGGATGTTGGGACAGGCCCACGACATCCTAATGAACTAATACTAAAACTGAAAGCAATGTAAAAGAGTCCTCTGGAATGCAAAGAGGCTCACCAACAGACTCTGAACTGCTTACTGGATCAACGAATGCGTTGGATGCCGATCCTGGTTACCTGTTTTTGCATCATAATACGATGCAGGCCAACTGACATCAATACATTGAATATATGAGTATGCGAGTTGGAATGCTAAAATAACATAGACTCGAAAGAGATTATGAAAGAAACACTTACCTTGGCTCTTCTCAACTCCTGAATACTTAAATAAACTCATTTCATTATAAAGCAATTTAAAACAAGTGTAATATAAAGAAAAAAAAACTGTTGAAAACATGTTGTCAATTCATAATCATAATATCATAAAAAGACAAACCATGCACCCTCTCAAAGTCTACTTATGCAATGCATGAATGAAGTCCCATACCCCCATTCACACTAAGTAGAACCCCTTGAGGAACCATGCTACTACTGCTGTGGGAGTTTCTCTAACCGACAACCATCACTTAAGAACTATAGTGATTATACAACACTTTACCTCACGCTGTCGAGGCCCATCCTATACCTTGTCATGATATAGGAAGCTGACTCACTAAGTGGATCCACTAGTTTATGCGAAAAGGATTCATCTAAAAAGTATGACCGTTTTCTACCCATGATGGCTACATGGTTTATGGAGACTTGAGTTAATATGAACTCACATCCCCATATCGGTGCTCAATACTACTCCCAAGAATATACTTAGTTCTTTGTGTTTAAAAACATACTTCTTCTGTGATTTGAGATTAGTGCTCAAAAACTTAGCTCAAAGGCTATCTTGGAAATCTCAGTTTCCCTGCTTGCTTCATTTAGAAAGCTATTTCTCTTTTCTGAAAACTAGCCCGAAGGCTCTTTAAAAATCGAGGTTTCCTTTCTTGTTTAAATGTGAAAACATTTTAAACTCTTTGGGAATACATAGTCCCCGTATACTTTTGAAGAAAGAGCTTCAACTTTACTCTTTACTGAACTCAAAACTTAAGTCTTAAAACAAAGTTAAAACGTTTGCAAATGACTTTTGGAAAACTTTATGAACTTCCTTAACTTGACTTTTGACTTCTTTTGACTTTGATTCTAACTTTCCTTGAATTGGATTATGGATTCAAGGTTCATGATCTCATGTTTATGGAGGATCTCAATAACAATATATCAATTCGATAATTAGGAATAAAACTTTTAAAAGAAACACGAACTCAAGAACTCAAAATCAACTTATCTCAAGAATACTCAACTCTAGAGAAAGAATCCTAGATTTCTCTTTTACTGATTTGAAAGTAGATGTAGGGCATGAGGACGAACTAGTCCAACACTATGATAGTCTTACGTACTTTAAAAAAACAAGGTTCTTGAGAATCTTGAAGAATCTTGAAGAATCTTGAAGAAGAACTTGATTAGATGCCTTGAAACCCTAGCTTGAAGGTAAACAATCAAGAAGACCTTTCTTGAGATTCTTGAATTGGTTTCTTGAAATCTCTATGGCCAAAAATTATGATTTTCATGAGTGAAGATGAAAATCTGATTGTTTTGAGCTTTTTATTAGTCAAGAAATTCATTTATGATTTTCTTGGAGGTAAAAAGACAAAAACGACTCTTTTTAATATTTTCCCGTCGGCTAATTCGTAACAGCACTGTATAGGTTACTAAAATAGTCATAACTTTTTACTCAGATATTGGATTGATGTAAAATTGGTGGCGTTGGAAAGTAGATTCAACTACCTTTAATTGGATAGGTTATGGATCACGCAACTCTTTATATTCTAAGAGATATGGTCGTTTAAAGTTGACCCAAGTAGAATCTTACATCAAAACATAATGGAACTTCAAGAACACTTATCAAGAAGTCATCAAGAACTTAAATCCATAAATTTCAGAACGAAATTACGCTGAATAATTCATGATTGGCGCGTGGGTTAAAGAACCCAACGCTATGTGATCTCACATACCTTGTAGGGATCACCCCCAATGAATTCCACAAGTTAAACTTCGACGATCTTGGCGATTCTTCTTCTTTCTCCTCTTCTTTTCTCTTCTCTCAAAACCCTAACCCTTTTTCCAAAAGCGTAAACTGATCTAATTCAGCTTAGGCCCCTAATTAATTACAAAAAAATGAATTAAAATAAAAGGGTAAGGAAAAGACCAAACTACCCTTTAAAATCCGGATTGGACTTTCCTTAATCCAGCAGCCCAACTTCCAAAAGGCATAACTCACCCATACGAACTCGGATTTGTGCAAACTCAGCGGCGTTAGAAAGATCATTCCAATATCTTTCCAACCATAACTGGAATTACACCTAACTCATCTTGATCTAAAAGTTATGGCCATTTGAAGTTGACCAAAAACTCAACTTTTCCTAACTTAACCAAATTTCCAGATTTTTAATTCTTTCCAAAAATGATTATTTCCAATTATAAGCTTCTTCCTAGTTATTTCAAATTGCGAGATGTTACACCATATGTTCGAACTTTAATTTATCAATCAATAAAGAGAACCTAGGGATGTGTTAGTAGAGGTTAATGATATGCATTTGCAAATGGTTTGGTAAATATGATCAAGTGGTTGTCCAAAGAAACCCTAGGTTTATATTATCAGCCATGCTATCTAACATTTCTCCTTGAAAATATTTTGGACAAGTTCTAGTCAACAACGAAACAGTGTTAAGGTAGGGGTGTACATGGCCGGGTTGGTTCTGGTTTTTTAAATATCAAACCAAATCATTTGTGTCGGGTTTTTTAATTTATAAACCAAACCAAACCAAGAAACTTTGGACTTTTCAACCTCAGATTTTTTTGGATTTTTTCGAGTTTTTGGATTTTTGGGTTTTTTCGGGTTTTTCCGATAAAGTATTCATACAAACATATAATTTACTTGTACTTCAAATATAGTCCTACCAAAATAGGACTATCTAAGGTGTTTCTTAAGAAAATAACTCAAAATATGTATGATTAATGACACTAAAGTATCCAATAAAAAATAATAATAATGAAATCGCGTAAAACAAATATTGTAAATTAACAAGTCATAATGAAAATGATCATAATTTAAAAGTACTAAATCATGCTAAAATAAGTTTAATAAGTATTAGTTACATGGCTAAATATTAAAGGAAATTAAAATTAGATTATGTATTTTAATTGCCTACACCAATGTAAAACTAAAGAACAAATATTCAATATTATTGTCATTCTTAGTGTTAAATTGATTTTCTTTTTGCATTAGTATTAATTTGATTTTGATTTAAGCTTTATTATAATTATCAACATCTGTAGACTATAATCTTTATCGGACCATTCAGAATTCTAAGTTTTGAACTTGAAATAATATATTAAAAGATAAAAACTATGAAAAAGTATAAGAAATATTTAAAATTATATCAAAGTAAATATTTTTATGTATAAAATAAAATTTTAAAATTATATATATAATGTTGGGTTGGTTTGGTCTCGGATTGGTTTTTTTTTAGTTAAAACCAAATCAACCCAAATATAGTGAGGGTTTTTTTTTCAATACCAAATCAAGTCAAACGAAATCACTAGTCAGGTTTTATTTTCCGATTTGACTCGGTTTGCGGTTTGGTTCGATTTTGTACACCCTATGTTAAGGAGTTCGAAACCAAAAGGACAACAATTTTTTTCGAAAATTCCAAAAGGGTAACTCAATTAATTATGAAACCAAAAGGGAAACAATTCTTAACACCATTTAAATTAGGTTATCTAAAACGAGAATCAAATTCCAATGAGCCTTACAAGGCTCAAATTCCGATGAGCCTTGTAAGGCTCAGCCGCCAATGAGCCTTACAAGGCTCAGCCGCCAATTAGCCTTGTAGGCTGTTATTTCAAAAACAAAAAAAAACATATTCTCGTTTTATTTTCTTGTTTGTTAAAAGTCTAATAATAATAATAATAATAATAATAATAATAATAATAATAATAATAATAATAATAATAATAATAATAATAATAATAATACATAGTTGTTGATATGATGCATAAAGATAGTTTAGACCTTATTGCTATCCATTACTTTGTGGCTTTTCAAACGAACTAAATCCAATAGTTTAGACCTTATTTACTACTTGGTTGATTTATTTTTCTTCAACTTTTTTATGTGAAATTATAATTTGGTTTATTCACTTGCAGAATGATAAAATTAAGCCTTCTTTAGTCATACTTTATTTTGGTGGAAATGCCCTATTGATGAATATGTTGAAAACATGAGAAAAATTATACTTCATATCAACGTAAAAAAAACAATATACTCTTTAAATAATTTATAGTAATCATGAACCATGCATATATGTTGTTGTTCGGAAACTTCAATTATATATATATATATATATATATAAATTGTAAAAACTTGATAGAACATATAAGGGACGTGATAGAAAATATAAAAGACAACAGTTCTAGAGATTATCGTCTGTCTTGATGCGGTTATTGTTGTTGTTTATGTCTACCGGTTCCACAGGTGGTGGGTACATGTGGCCTTGTTTGTTCTTCGAGGGTTGTTGATGTCCTGCCAAATTATATTTATTAATGAATTCTATTAATATTTTATAAATGTCAAAATTGAAAATTTATCGATTATAACAACATACATATTGTTGTGAAGGTCCAACTTCATCATCATTTTGATTTTGTGACATGTCATCCTGGAATAAGATGTAAATCATTAACATATAATTTAATATAAATAAAATATTCTATAAATTATTTAAAGAGTATATTGTTTACCGTCGAAAAACTCAATCTCCCAGCATGAAATGGTGAGTTTTGAAATTGACGTTGTCGTACAAAACCATAATTTCCTTCATTGAATTCTTCATAACCCAAATTTACAACATTAGGAGTTTGAAAGCCACTACCTTCTTCTTGTGTGTAGTTAGGCACACTCGTAGATACTCCAGCACAATCAAAAACAGGGTAATACGGGGTGTCGGAAGTAGCCAATGATAAATTTGTGTTGGCCTCATATTGATTTCTCAAAAATCCCGCATTATGTTCTTCTATATGAACACCGCCCGAATTTGATGTTGTTGGTGATTGATTTTCATTTGGTGGAGTATAATGTTGTTGAAAGTTCAACCTTATGTTCATATGAGCAACATTCATAGCATCTCTAGAATAAGATGTCATTTGTCTTGCAATGTCTCTCACTTGAAATGACTGAGTATTATCATTTTCTATTGTTTGATTCATTCTATACAATCTTTCATGTCCCATTGCCTAAAATTCATTAATATACATAAAAAGGTCAAACGAAGAAGTCAATGATATTTATGTATTTTTTTAAAAATACATACCAATGCCTCATATCTTCCTGCGATTGGTTGATATCCATGTTGGACAACATGTTCTGCATTTGCAATGAACTTGCGTGAATGTCGTAGATACCAATTGAAATAATCAATTGGGTTTGCTTGATGATTTATTTGTACAACATGTTGATAATGTTCATTCCATGTATTTTCAGTATGAACAAACATCTGACGAGTATGCCTATTTATTTTGTGGCGCTTATCGATTTTATAATGTTCATCAGAATAATGGACATTTTATGGTATATGTTGCACAAAACCAAATTGTCTTACTACACGATCAACCATGTGCCACTCACGATATATTCCGAAAATAAGTGGCACCTTCACCATCCACACATTCTGCCCTCGTCGACACCATTCAGGCAGTGCATTAAGAACTTCTTGAGAATAAGGCTCCCAAATAAACTATAGAAAAAAAAAGTAACATATATATCATACATTTGTTTTACCGTTTTAAATCTTGTAATAAGTTTTTTTTTTTTAGTTATACCTGATAAGGTTGTAGATTGTCTAAAACATCTCTACAAAAGATCATATTTTTTCGAGCATCATTCTCATGAACCCTTTGTCGAGACCACTTATATGCAAGTGGTTTTTGTCCCTCTGGTTGATCATTGTTGAAAAGCGATAGCATAGATTGAAATCTCACGCCTATACCTATAAAATAATAAATAATTTTTATTATTAGTATTAAAAATAGTCAATTATAATAATTACAAATATAAATGTGATCAACCAGTAATAATGATATAAAGCCATTTTCAATGGAAACGTCGCATATAGAGGCGCGACATAATGAATGGTACAAGTATGAAAGTGTGGTAGTTCCCCAAGCTTGTGATGCCAGTGCTTGTAAGTCACCCATTTCAATGAAAAAATCCAAATTAAATTTATTTCCTGACTTATCAGGAAATAATGTTCCTCCAAGCAACCAAAATAAGTATAATCTAAATTTTTGTTGTACCTCTAGTTCAGTGGAATTATCGTTTATTACATTTGAAGTTTCTATATAATTAACTAATGACGATGAAAAAATTCTAAAACCTTGAAAGCAATCTTCCGTAGGAAACCAACCGGTTAAATTAAAAATTAAAGTAGCAAACAAATCCATGGATTTAGCGTTTGGTAGTAGAACATATGTACCATCAACAACCATACCGAACATAACTTCCATATCCTGCATAGTTATTGTTGTTTCACCAGTTCTCATATGAAAGGTATGAGTCTCTGGACGCCACCTTTCAACCAAAGCAGTAATAATATTTGCATCGCATGAAAAGTTTCCTACTTCTAGAACACCTCTAAAACTTGTGTAATCAAAATAATTTAGTATACGTGTATGAAGCGGATTATTTTTTAAGTGTTGCCATAAATCATAATCATGTCTCCGCACTATTAAACGTGTTTCCGTCGCAGATATTTCACCATTCCAAATTTTTTGAGATTGATGTTTATCCTGTAACGTTAAAACATCATACTCAATTGGTCCTTGAAATAGTTCCTTATATGCATAAACAACAACAACAACCGCATCAAGACAGACGATAATCTCTAGAAGTGTTGTCTTTTATATTTTCTATCATGTCCCTTATATGTTCTATCAATTTTTTACAAATTATA
>JAJOOR010021877.1:0-22701 GCA_036250505.1 Solanum acaule | reverse complement strand
CCCCCCACCCCCCCCCCCCCCACCCCCAAACTTAGAACACCAAATTAAGTATATCTTTTAATGGTTGTGACTTTTCTAAAGGGTTATGACTTTTTTTTGATAATGCACAATAAACATTTTTTCATACACTTCAATTTGTTGGCTATAAAAGGAGGGGTTTCCTTACATTTTTAAACTAATTTTTTAAAAAAGTTTTCTATTATTCTTCCTCTTAAAACATCCAATTTAGTATATCTTCTATATTTTATATTATATTCATTTATTTATATTATATTAAAATAAGGCCTCTTCACATTTAATCCTTACGACTGTTGACACCCAATTTTGACCCGTCACGATAAGAATTAACTTTTGAGCTTCTTAATTTTAAAAAAAATTGAAATAATTGGTTTTATGAAAAACTCAAAATATTTCTCAAGTTTTAAAATGATTTTACTTATTTATGTAATATTTTAAATAGTTAATGTGTTTTATATAGGTACATATATTCAATTAGTATATTTCGTAAATAGTTGACAATCGTCACAAAAAGATTTTACACTTTTTAAGTTAAATATTTTATTAATTTAGTTTAGTCTTAATTATAGTTATAATTTTAAAACGATTAGTTTAATTATTTTATTATTAAGCTTGATCATTTTATCTCATTAAAATTAAGAAGCTCGTTAGTTAATTATATTAATTCGTCTCATTTAAGTTCTAGCCGAATTAATTGATTACCTCAATATGGTTAAGTTTTTAACTTAAGTGGGCCAAGTTTGCAATTATTTGGCCCTTTTTCTTAATTACAATTCTAACCAATTCCTTACCTTGTCTTCAATTCAATTTTCAGACCATTTTATACCGAACCTAGCTGGCCCATTTCAATTTAAATCTCAGAAGCCCATTTTCCAATTCAATATTCCCATCCCAAACACAATATAACATTACAACAGCCCACAAAATAACCCAGCCCAACACAATACATACGTACAGCAATACTAAAAACAACACCAACACATATCACCCGACCCCTGCGCGTGTTCTTCTTCTCCCCTGCAACAACGACAAGAGACCCAGAAACGTGTACAATAGGAGCAGCAAAAGCAACACCCGAATCGTCCTTGGGCCTTGAGATTGAGCCGCGTGTCACAACAAGGACAATCGAATTGATTCGGAGCATCCATCTTCCCTTTCCTCTTTTGGAATGGGGCGAAAACTTCAGAAAAAGATGATTATCCCGAATTGTGAAAGATTTTGGAGTTTGAATTTTTCGAATGGGCCTTGTATTATCCGAATTTTCATCTCTTTCCCTCCCAAGTTTGGAACCCTAATAATCCCCTATATTCTCCTCTTACTCATTGTAAAGGGTGAGATTTTTAGTTGAGAATTCTTTAGCAAGGCAGATAAAAAGTGGGATTTTGTTTTAGCAAAAAATATAGAGAAAGGTTGGAGCACAAGTATTTAAAATACACACTAAATACACTTCGAAAGGAGCGGATACAATTGTTTTGGTGTTTGGGTTCAACTTCCTGTCCAGATTTCTTGATCCCTCTTTGGTGTTCGAGTTTCTCGTGGTGAAGGTCGTCGCCTCTGCTCGTCTGCCTCGGTCTCGCTGCTCAAGAAGAGGTAAACAACCCATCACCCTTTTGGTCCACTTTGAATTCATTGTGTTGGACTGGTGTATTTTCTTGTAGAGATTTCGAAATGAGTTTGCGTGATGTGCTTAGTTTGAGTTACCCCATCATCATATTTTTTTCTAAAATGAGCAATGTGTGTTCATTTTTTTAGATGATTTAATTCTTGTCTGAGCCTATTTTAATGTTGTGATCTGTTTCCGAATTCGTGGTCGTGGTTCCTCTGTTCTTTTGTTCCTTTCCAGTTCATACCTTAAGCTTATGTTGTATATTTGTTAACTTTGCTAACACCGTCCACCCCTCCCTTTGCCCCTTTTTGTGAAGTTGCAAGCATTGAAATCCCATTCCTGCTCATGTCTAGAAATTATGCATTTTATGTCGTGCTTTGTTGATAATATATGCCGATTTGGTTCCACACTAACATGTTTAGCTTCTCTTAGTATTATTTGGCTCTGTCCTTATCGTTCTCATTTTTTGTGAAGCTTAGTCTCTATGTGTTCCTCATTAGTCGCTATTTGTTGTATGTTAGAGGTAAAGATTTGTTTACTCGCGTTCCTCTGAATTCAGTGATGTCAAATGGGTAGACGAACTTATCATTCCGAGCTGCTTAAGTGTTCACTTCGTTTTGGCCTGATCTGTTTCTTTTCTTTTGGGGTCGCCGTTGGCAGTTTTTTCATTATTTTTTTTTTGTTTTTTTTGTTATGAAGCATGCTAAATTGATTTGATACGTGCATCTAAGTCATTTTCGATATGATGTCATTCGACTATTTTATATTTCCTTGCTTTATGATGTTTTGGGGTTTATCTTCAAACCACCGAGGGTATTATTCCGCTCATATATACCCTATTTGGCTCAATAGTCACTGTTTAAATGGTTTGCAGCTTGAATTGAGTCGATATAAAATATGATTTTCTTTGTTTACCTTCTATGTCTTAGCCTTGTGAAAGTTTAAATTTTGCCTTCAAGATTACTTGAAGCATGAGTTTTACATTGGCATTTTTCTCTCATGTGTGTAGTCCGATTAATCCTTGTGTCCCTGTAAGAGCTTCCAGTGGCTCACTTAATTTCTTCCTTAACTTTATCTTTGTCTAGGTAATAATCATGTAAGTCCACTCTTCATTTGATCACTGTTAGACTAATTGTTTATGTATAATTATCATTAGGTGTTATATCTTGTCATGTGAGGTTAGTTTAATTTTAAGTAAAGATTTTCTAAGTATCATTAATCTTTGTGCAATTTCTCTTCCTAGTTGTTTTAGAGTTGTTTAATGTTGTTCATCAAAATCCTAGTAGCTCTGATTTACTTTTTGTTTGGTGTGAGTTCGAAGCTTTCTAAGTAATCGCACCGGTGCATAGTTATTTTATTGCCTTATCAATATGTGTTAATTATCATGTTCAAAGTAATCCATCCTTATCATATTTGATTTTGCGGGTTGATTTGTCTTTTCCCTGGAAGTATGAGCTGTTTGAAATCATAATGTGTTGGGTCATTTTTTAAATATTTTTTTATGTCTCTTCTTCATATTAAATTGCCAATGGATGGTACTTATGCACTTTTTTTTTGTTTTCTGATGCATGTGATCTATTGATAAGTCTTTGGGACTTGGGCTTTTACCCTTTGCATTACTAAGGGGCCATGGGGGCCCAACTTTAGTTTATTTGAGTTAGCCAGCCCTCGAAAGTGAAGAATAAATTCCTTGAAATTGACGTATAGGTCTCTTTGATGAAAGAATATGCAACAGATTGGAGAGTCGAAAAATTGGGCCAAGTGCCCATTCTTTATTTCAAAATTGTATTTTGTTATTTATTGGGCCTAAGCCCATTTAGTCATTACTATTATTTCTTTTATGCTAATTTAGAACAGGTGCAGGTGACTCAAATGGGCCTAAATATTGATCCAGGCGGACATGAAAACTAGATTTGGGCCCAAGTCTCTCTCTTTCTCTCTTATTTTACTGTGTTTGTTTACTCGTTATTATCTGCTATTAATCATAATGTTTTAATTTTTTTTTATTCAAATTCCCAAAAGACACCTATTTTGAATTAATCACTTAACCAAATTATTCGTCTTTTACTCGACTTAAAAAAAATAAAATAATAAATTTGCAAAAAAATACTTCACTTAGATAATATTTCAATATTTTTCTTTTATCCCTTAAAATGGTCCTAACTAAAAATCGCTCAATTCAAATCAAGTTAATCCACTTTTAGCCAAATAATTAATTGCCGGATAACCGAATATTAGCGAGCGTTTCGGGTGCTTTAAATCCCTTCCCGAAATGCTAATAAGAATCCCGAAACCCTTTTTTTAAAAAGTTTTCATCAGATTTACTGTTTTAATCTTTTGAAACCAATAGTTTTCTTAATTTTACTTTAAAATTAAGTGGCGACTCTTAAAACCGGTCTAAATATATTTTCTTAATAAAACAGAATGACGACTCTGTTGGGGACTTGAATGGTTCTAACCTTAAGATTAATTTATTTGGCTATGTATTTTTACTGTCTACTTGTTTTATTTATCGTATATATTGAATTGTGACATTCATGGAATCTGATTCTGCCAAACGACAAATAGATTGCATTAGGAAAAAAGGCGGTTACGTGGCTTACCACGACTGTCCTTCAGAAAAAATACAAGTTGAATTCTTTAGAAGTGATAAACGAATAGTTGGCTTGTGGTCATCCAACGTCGTTTATTAGACTTCACCCCGTTGTTTGTCCGACTCGGGTAACCGTCATTTCTAAATCAATTCTAGTCAACCTAGAGTAAAGCGAAACCAAATCCAAATCTAAGCATTAGCCTAAGATGGCTTAATACCCAAGGCGTATTAAGTCCATTAGTAAAACTGCCAAAAATCATGTCCAAGGTCCACGACCTAATGACATCATATTATTTGACATTTAAAGATGTATGTGTGGAAACCTGATTGTTGCCTATTTGGGGGAGGGAATCTTAACCGTGCTTTATTTTATAGGTATGGATCGATTTCCCAAGTTCGACATGATAGTGGAAGCCCCAATTCTGCTCAAGATGTGGTACAACGACCTCAATATGTTTCACAAAAAGGACCTCAACAAATATGTAGGGGACCTAACATAACTCATTAATATGGTTAGGTGGCCCGAGTTGATTGAAGTCCTCACGGGTTATTGGGATAACGAAAAAATGGTGTTCCGATTTGGAACCATGGAAATCACCCCGACAATTGAGGAAATTTGGGACGAAATAGACACAGTCGGTACAAGGCTTGAAAGAAGAGTGAGAAAACAGGAAAACATCTTAATCCCTAACAAGCCTACTCTCGAGGATATTATAAATTGGCTCGGATTAAGAAAGGATTACGCCTTTTGGGCCGAAGGTTCTAGCGTTTATTTTATGGATCTCTATGTTAGATTTGGGCATGCAAGCTTTTATACGAATTACAACCAAGAGTTCACGGTTACCTTCAGAGAATGGGATGGGATCAAATCTTTGGCATTCACAATCGCGCTATTAGGTACTATGGTTTTCCCCCAAGGCCCGAGCCTCAGCATCAACACCCGAGTAATAATGCTTGCACACACTCTCTTCCACGGGTATCTGAACCAAGGGAAAGTGAAGTATTATCACATCGCGCCTGTTATCTTGTCCGACATGTACCGTGCTCTGGGAAGATGTAAGGAAGGACATCGCTACTTTCAGGGCTGTAATCTCCTACTCTAATGGTGGATAATGAACCACTTAGCGAAGGGACACGAGACTCAACAACTGCACACCCTCGATGATAATAATGCTCTTAAGGGTTTGAATGATATGCTGTTTTGGACAGATTTAGAAAATAGGAAGACTAGAGGAAGATGGGCTCAGATTTTCTCCGAGCTGAGAGAAGAAGATATTCAGTGGATGCTCGATCGCTTCATCTCAAAATATGTCATAGTACGGGGCTACAGACAACTCGTGCTTCCTCTACCAGGTATTCAGGGTATTCGCCCGTATGCACCAATCCAGGTCCTGAGGCAGTTTGGGAGAAGACAAACTACGCCTCCAAATGCATACTACCGTATTTATGTGTTCCACATCGGGGATGATAGAGTGCTTGAGGCTTCAGAGATGCTGAAGGAATGGAAAAAAAGCACTGTGAATGAACAAAGATACCATTGCCGCGGATCGGTTCAACGCTGGGTATGATGAAACTTACAAGGCTTGGTGGAAAGATAATCTGCAAGGTATCTCTTTTCCAGTCCCAGACATTTACCGCAGTGTGGAGGACAAAGAGTTTAAAGCTTTGATAGAATTAAAAGAGGTAAAAAGGAAAGCTCAGGAAATGCACAATGAGTTTCTTCGAAAGCAAGAGGAGTATAAATACGCCCTCGAGAGTGTAACTCAAGAATTAGAAAGCTTGAGAAGTGATTTGGAAGAGCTCAATTTATGAATTGGAGATAAGAAAAGTGGAATGTGTCTCGAAGATTGGGAAGAGAAAGGCCGCCAGAGCGACGAATACTTGCTAATGATTCAGTATAGGCTTCAGCATCTCATGGCATAGAACAAAAGGAGCAGAAAAGAAGCAGGGCTATCGGGGACATCTTAGTGGACTTCGCCCTGCGTGGGTTTTTTCTATGTGTACTTGTTGTTATTTGCCCCTGCATAGGCTTGCATTTCTTGTATTTTGGTACTTTTTTCAAATGACCCCGTGGCCTTTGTTTTTGTGTTTCCCGTTTATTCCCTACTTCCCCTGCTTATTTTCGAACATCATTTTATATGCGAAATTTTCTTTGGGGTAACAAATGGTTCAATTCTACACATACATCTTTCAAATACGTTAGGCCTATCCTTGGCTCAAAACGCCCCCCTACTTGTTTAGAATGCGCGTTAGCCGCTTGTGTGGTTTAACTATTTATGTGATATTGTTGCTTTGAATGAGGATATTTTAGCCCACTCCTTTCCAAAATTTTCTAAAAAAATCTCTACAATACTGAATACAAGTCACTACCCAAAATGTCCGACCAAAATTCCATGAGTCTTGAGTTTCTCAGCCGGAAATAAAATCCTACTACCAAATCCTAAGACATTACTCTATCATCTCATGAAAGGTAAAATCGCAGCTAAGATGGAAAGAGGCAAGAGTATCGACATAGAGCTAATTGAGGAGGATTTGAGGATGGAATTGCAGCGGCTCAGATAGGAGATCTAAGAAACCAGAGAAAGGAGAATAGAAGTAGAGATCGCCACCGCGGTCGCACGAGCCGCAAATGCGGCACTAGACGAGGATTTGGCGGCTAAGATGACAAGACACGCTATCGTGAATGAAAAGACAACCGCTATGCGGAAGGGAGACGATGTCTTCAAAAATAGTATAGCCATGAGGCTTCAGAGGCTACGCGAATAATACCCTCTCTTGGATAAAGTAGTCCCTGTCCCCGAGGACACTGAATCGGAAGCTGTTGAAGAAGAACCTGAGGAGGAAATTGTCTATAGGCCTCCTCTCCAGGGATGGTGGAAAGAAGGGAATGAGAAAATCACCCTCGAAGCATATGAGTTTACCCTCCGTGATTAATACGACAATCGAAAGAAGAATGGCTTGGATGGAGGCACATTTTATCTTTTAGGAGCTTTATTGTCTGTTTTACACTTTCCTTGTAATCACCAAAAATGAATGAATGAAAATGAAAATTTCCTTTGTATTCGAACTACGTATGGCCTGAATTCTCCTTGCGAGATACGTAGGCAGCCTTTCAAGGCCCCGCCCTTATCTTTTCAAATTTTCTTTTCCCCCTTTCATTCTACGAGGAAACATTGAGTTCACATCAACAGATGACGAGAGATGCATCAAGAAGACCTTAGCTCAACGAATTTAACCTTTCTGAGTCACCAGCCTCAAAATAAAACGAGCAAATTCCTGCTTGTTCAAAAATCAGTCCCCATTATTCGTAGGTTAACATGTTCTCAAACAAAGCAACTCGTATGTGTTTATATGCCCTCTATGTGATATTTTGCATTATTTATCCTGAATCAAAACTAACAGATTTGCCTTTGAGTTGTTTTTCCTCTACAGGTAGTTAGAACGGATATGTGTTGACAAGCTGGCTGAACACCCCTATTTTACAAGATCAAAAAGCCATATAGATTCCTCCCCCAATCAAATTTTTCGGAAGGGCAAGTCAACAATGGGTGATAACAATGAAGAGATTGGCCTTACCGATGTTGTCGTGGCTCAGCCCGTCATTGCTGATAAGAACGAACTAATTATGCAGTTGATGCATCAGATCACCAAGATGAAGGTCGAAATGCAGAGAAGGTAAGATATGCATAATTCGGGTTCTGCTTTTAATGCTCTAGCAGACGGAAGGCCTCCACTTCACTTTTCTCCTTTAAACGCATAACAAGCCCAAAACCCACCCTCCAATCCTGCTCAAAATCCCTCAATCATCGACTTAACCACCCAAAATCCCCATTATGCCTCCGCCTCTTACCAAACACCGCCTCCTCCTCAAAGTACCAACCCCCAAGCGCCACTCCCTCCTCAAAATGGCAACTTCCAAGCTTGTCTGCCCACTCAAACCAAAACGTTAGCCACCCGCACACTTTCCTCCACTACCAATATCAGTATACCAGCCCCCTGACTTTCTCTCAAAACTATCAATCCCCTCAAAATGCCCAGAGTCCCTCCATTGCTCCACCCCTACCTCGAAAAGCCACTTTCCAAATCCCGATCCCCAATGAGCATGACGCCAATGGTTATGAGCTCGACCACTATGAGGAGCGAGAGAGAGAGTGGAGGTCAAAGGAAGAGGCCGCCAAGTTAGACATGAAGGAAGAGATCCGAAAGGCCATGAAAGAGTTGTAGTGTATTATTGAAGTCGCCGGTTTGAGTTATGAGGATCTACGCATTCATCTGAATTTGGACCTCCCGGAAGATTCACGGTGCCAAAATTTGACGTTTTCGAAGGAATAGGGAACCCCTTAGCACACCTGAGGGCCTACTGTGACCAACTCGTGGGAGTTGGAATAGATGAACCTTTACTGATGCGGCTTTTTAGCCGAAGTTTGAGTGGAGAGGCTCTGGAATGGTTTACGTCTCATGAAACAAGATAGTGGCCTAGCTGGAATGCTCTGGCTAAGGACTTTATCGAACGATTCGCCTACAATGTGGAGATCGTTCCTAATCCTTATACCTTGGAAAAAATGAAGCAGAAATCAAATGAAAGTTACGGAGAATTTGCATACAGATGGAGAAAGGAGGCAGCTAGAGTCCGACCTCCTACATCTGAGAAGGAAATTGTCAAAGTATTTGTGCGGGTTCAAGAGCCCGAATATTATGATAGAATCATGTTGGTCGTTGGAGCAAAGTTTGCTGAGATAGTCAAAGTAGGTGAGACTATCGAAGATGGATGAGAACCTGGAAGATTGCCCGTGTTGCTGCCTCACCCGGATCCTCAGGTTTGTTGAAGAGGAGAAAAGAAGATGTGTCTTTTATCTCTTATGAGGGGAAGAAAACCCCAAGGAAATTCTCATCATACTGAGGTCGTTCTCAACCTTCATAGAGTTCGTACCTAGCTTGTTATGCACAGGCTGATTACCAAAATACCCCTCCCCCCAGTTACCAAATACTCTCCCTCCTATCTACCAAACTCCCTCCTCAGTTTACCAGACTCCATCTTATCACTACCGAAATGTCGTCCCCAACTGTGCCAACGTTCATGCAAATTACCAAACTCCTCCCCCAATGTACTAAACCCCAGCTCCACTTTACCAAAATAGCCCCCGAACTACCAAGCTCCACAACCAAATTACCAAACCAACTCATATCCAAGATATCAAACTCCCCGTCCAAACGCCCCAAATTATCGTCAAATGCCTCCTCCTTAACAAGGCAATTACGATCCCCCCCGTCCTAGATTTGAGAAGAAGCCTGCTAGAATTTTCACTCCGCTCATTGAAAGTCGAACAAAGCTGTTCGAGCGATTAACTACGGCAGGATATATTCATCTAGTGGGGCCCAAGCCAGTTGACACTAGCTCAAAGTTTTACAGACCTGATCAGAGGTGCGCATATCACTCCAACGGTGTTGGGCATGATACCCAGGACTGTATCAACCTGAAGCATAAGATCCAAGACCTGATTGACCAGAAAATGGTCTCTCTCCAGACAGTCGCGCCCAATGTCAACAATAAACCTTTGCCAAATCATGGAGGCGTCACTATCAATATAATAGAGACAGATGATAATTGGTGCATGACAAAGACAATAGTTCCGATCATTCCTGATGAACTGGAAAGGGCTATAGCGTCGTTGAGCATTAGAGAGAAGAAGAGGTTTGTGATTCTGACACCCGAGAAGCCTGTTGCCTTGGGGCTACGAGAAACTCTTGACCGACCAAAGTTTGTAATTGAAACGGCTGTTACCCAGGGTATGACCAGATCCGACAGGTGCTACACACCAGAAGAGTTAGCCAGGGAGTGCAGAAGAAAGATCAGTCCAAAAGGCCAATCAGTGAAGCTGAAGCAGAGAAGTTCTGGAGAAAGATGCAACCGAAAGATTACTCTATCGTGAAGCTTCTGGAGAAAACACCAGCTCAGATTTCTGTGTGGGCTTTATTGATGAGTTCGCAGTTGCATAGGCAGGCTCTGATGAAGGCTCTGGATGACACTTATGTGCCCATGGGCACCAACAATGACAATTTAGCAGCCATGATAAACTAGGCCATTCGAGGACATTGAATTAGTTTTTGTGACGAAGAGCTGCCCTTTGAAGGCATGATGCACAACAAAGCTCTGCACGTCACCACTATGTGTCGAGACAAGATAATAAATCACGTCTTGGTCGATGACAGAACCGGTCTTAATATTTGCCCAATTTTGACTCTAAAGTAGTTGAAATTCGACCTGTGAAAGCTTCACCAGAAACAAGTGAATGTGAGGGCTTTTGATGGAGTGCAAAGATACACATTGGGTGCGTTAAACTTGGATATTCAGGTGGGTCCTGTGGAATTCAACGTGGAGTCTTAGGTGTTGGATATCAACACGAGTTACAATTTGCTTCTGGGAAGACCGCTTATCCATGGCTGGGGCTGTGCCTTCTACCCTTCACCAACTAATGAAATTTGTTTGGAAAGACCAGGAATTGGTCATTTATAGTGAAGGGAGCCATTCCAATGGGTATGCACCGATCGTTGATAATATCTCTCGAGGTTGTGATTTCTACACGGTGGAGCTGGTAAATGCCACCAGTGATGACTTGGCTCCACAGCCTCATATGCCTTCTGTGTACAAGATGATTGCTATTGTTATGCTCCGGAGCAGTTTCGAACCATGTTTTGGATTGGGGAAGCATTTTCAAAAAATTGTCGAGCCTATCCAAATCCCCGCAAAAGGAGGAAAATTTGGTTTGGGGTATGTCTCTAGAGATGATGAAGCAGAGATGAAGAACAAGAGTGTTGATCAAGCATTGACCAGGCCAATTCCTCATCTGTACCAGTCATTCTCGGTGTGAGAATATGTCAATGATGATGGTCTCGGGGAAGGAATCTGGGACCTTTTTGAGGAGATTGATGCGGTCATCGAGGAAGGGGCTGGGATATAGGTCATCCGTGATGCAGAACCTGAGGAGCAATTGCAAAATTGGACCTCCACACTGCTCCTGATTTCCCGTGCAGGTTGGTTGAAAAGACATGTGTCTTTGTTTGTTTTTAAAATCGATGGTAGTCTGAAAGAGGCCCGAGACCCACCCTTTATGCAGTTTTTATTAGTTTGAAGTTTTTAAATTCACTTGTGATGTTTAAAAAGTCAAAATGGTTCTTGGCCGTGGCCAAAGTTTGTTCTGGTTTTTCAATTTAAATGAAAGCCTCTTTTATTAAATTTGTTTACTTATCTGTTTATATTTTATTTTCCTGACTTTGTTTGTTTATGATTTCAGTAATATTAATTTAAAACCTGTCAATGTCATGTCATGTCACGAGCCAAATGAACAAAATAAGGCAGGTGACGAGGAATGTGAAGAATATGAAGAAGAAAATGTGGTACTGGAACACGTTGCTGAAGAGTTTCGACAGTTTGAGAATCAACACAAGCCAAACTTGGAAGAAACTGAGACTGTGAATCTCGGAGATGAGTAGTGTGTCAAAGAAGTAAGATTCAGTGTCCATCTGACAGATGCTCAAAGAAGGGACCTGGTTCATTTGCTTAGAGATACATTGATGTATTTGCCTGGTCTTACAGAGAAATGCCAGGGCTGAGTTTGAATATGGTGTCTCACAAGTTGCCAATCAATCCAGAATTCAGTCCAGTAAAACAAAAGACTCGGAAGTTTAAGCCTGAGTTGAGTTTGAAGATGAAAGAGGAGATTACCAAATAGATCGAGTCTCAAGTAGTGGAAGTGATGCAATATTCGACTTGGTTAGCCAACGTCGTTCCGGTTGCCAAGAAAGATGAAAAGATCAGAATTTGTGTTGACTACAGAGATCTCAACAAAGAAAGTCCGAAAGATAATTTTCCATTGCCAAACATTTACATTCTCATTGATAACTGTGCTAAGCATGAAATGCAGTCGTTTGTGGA
This sequence comes from Solanum acaule, assembly GCA_036250505.1. Classification (NCBI taxonomy): domain Eukaryota; kingdom Viridiplantae; phylum Streptophyta; class Magnoliopsida; order Solanales; family Solanaceae; genus Solanum; species Solanum acaule. The sequence goes on along the minus strand of JAJOOR010021877.1, from coordinate 10,551 downwards.
TTGTTATGCGGGTTACCACCAGATCATGATGGATGAAGAAGACGTAGAAAAGACATCTTTTATTACGCCTTGGGGTGTATATCATTATCGGGTAATGCCGTTTAGTCTCAAAAATGCCGATGCTACTTATATGAGGGATATGACAACCATTTTTCATGATATGATTCATAAGGAGATTGAGGTATATGTAGATGATGTCATCATCAAATCCCGCGAGAGTTCAGATCACTTGACTCTTTTGAGGAATTTTTTTGATCGTCTAAGCCAATACAATTTGAAGTTAAATCCCGCCAAGTGTGCTTTTGGAGTGCCAGCTGGAAAGTTGTTGGGATTCATAGTTAGCAGAAGAGGCATTGAACTTGATCCTTCCAAGATCAAAGCGATTCAAGAATTACCTCCTCCGAAGACCAAGAAAGAGGTGATGAGTTTTCTGGGAAGGTTGAACTACATCAGTCGATTTATAGCTCAGTCCACCGTGGTGTGTGAGCCAATCTTCAAGTTGTTGAAAAAAGATGTTTTGACCAAGTGGACCGGAGAATGTCAAACTGCTTTCGATGCCATCAAGAACTATTTGTCCAATCCATCGGTATTGGTTCCTCTACGGGAAAAAAGTCCACTGTTGTTGTATCTGTCTATCTTGGATAGCGCATTTGAATGCGTGTTTGGTCAACATGATGAAACTGGGAAGAAGGAGCGAGCCATTTATTACTTGAGCAAGAAATTCACTCCATATGAGGCCCGTTACACTCTTTTGGAGAGAACATGTTGTGCTTTGACTTGGATTGCTCAGAAGTTAAGACATTATTTGTCTTCATATACCACATACCTTATTTTCAAGATGGACCCGTTAAAGTATATTTTTCAGAAGGCGATGCCGATTGGGAAGTTGGCCAAGTGGCAAATGTTGTTGAGTGAGTTTGACATTGTGTATGTGACCCAGAAGGTGATAAAAGCACAAGCCTTGGCTGATCATCTTGCAGAGAATCCAGTTGATGAAGAGTATGAACTGCTCAAGACTTATTTTCCCAATGAAGAAATAGCATTTGTGGGTGAGGATATTTCTGAAGCGTACCCTGGTTGGAGAGTGTTCTTTGATGGAGTGGCGAATTACCAAGGGAAAGGAATCGGAGTAGTCTTAGTGTCAGAAACCGGTCAACACTATCCTATGGCGGCTAAACTCCGATTTGATTGCACGAACAACATGACTGAGTATGAAGCTTGCATCCTCGGTCTGAAGATGGCAATTGATATGAACGTTCATAAGTTGTTGGTTATTGGAGATTCAGATTTACTAATTCACCAAGTTCAAGGAGAATGGGCCGTGAAGAACCCAAAGATCACACCGTACGTACAATATATATAGAAGTTAAGCAAAAGGTTCCGCAAGATTGAGTTCAGACACACTCCCAGGACACAAAATGAGTTAGTCGATGCTTTTACCACCATCGCATCAATGATTAAACATCTAGATACAAGTTATATAGATCCAGTGGATATAGAGGTAAAAGAACAGACTGTCCATTGTTCACATGTTGAAGCGGAACCAGATGGTTTGCCTTGGTATTTTGACATCAAGAAGTATTTAAAGACCGAGACTTATCCTGAGAATGCAATGTTCAACCAGAAGAAGTTGATACGCTGTATGACCCTCAATTTCTTTGCAAGTGGGGAAATATTTTATAGGAGGACTCCAGATTTAGGTCTTCTCAGATGTGTTGATGCTAGTGAAGCTGCAAAGCTTCTGGAACAAATACACGCCGGAGTTTGTGGTACTCACGTGAATGGCTTCACTTTGGCTAGGAAGATCCTCCGGGCCGGTTATTTTTGGATGAATATGGAACATGATTGTTGTAAGTTTGTGCATAAATGTCACAAATGTCAAGTGCATGGTGATTTGATTCGAGTCCCACCTCACGAACTCAATGCTATGAGTTCACCTTGGCCATTTGTAGCTTGGGGCATGGATGTCATTGGTCCAATAGAGTCAGCCGCCTCTAACAGACATATTCATTTTGGTTGCCATTGACTACTTCACCAAGTGGGTGGAAGCAGCTTCGTATAAGTCGGTGACCAAGAAGGTCATAACTGATTTTGTTCGCAACAATTTGATATGTAGGTTTGGACTGCCAGAATCCATCATTACTGATAATGAAGCGAATCTCAACAGTCACTTGATGAGAGAGATATGTGAACAATTCAAGATTACTCACCGAAACTCAACCACCTATCGTCCCCAAATGAATGGAGCTGTAGAAGCCGCTAACAAGAACATAAAGAAGATTTTGAAGAAAATGATTGATAATTGTATAGGCTGGCATAAGATTCTGCCGTATGCTTTGTTAGGTTACCGAACGACTGTCAGAACATCAGTTGGAGCTACTCCATATTTGCTAGTATATGGAACAGAAGCAGTTATACCCGCAGAAGTTGAAATACCTTCGTTGAGAATTATCCAGGAGGCTGAGTTGAATGATACTGATTGGATTCGCAAGCGAATTGACCAGTTAACCTTGATTGATGAGAAGAGTGGTTGCTGTTTGTCATGGTCAATTGTACCGACAGAGAATGATTCGTGTTTTTCACAAGAAAGTAAGAGCCAGAATGTTTGAGATTGGTCAGTTGGTTCTCAAACGTATTTTCCCTCACCAGGATGAATATAAAGGGAAATTTGCACCAAATTGGCAAGGACCCTACATGGTTCGCAAAGTGTTATCCGGAGGTGCCTTGGTCCTGTCGGAGATAGATGGCACCGAATGGCCAAAACCGATCAACTCAGATGCTGTCAAGAGATACTTTGGTGAAGCTTCAATTTGTATTTATGTTATTTCCTTGTAATCGTTCTATTTGCTTGTAATTTCATTGCTTAGAATCTATCCCTATGTAATGAACTACGTCTGACCTGAATTCTCAAAAATGAGATACATAGGCGGCCTATGTCGGCCTCGGTCACCACTTTATTCCCCTTTACTATTTCCTTGTATTTGAACTATGTTCGACCTGAATTCTCAAGAATGAGATACATAGGTGGCCTATGTCGGCCTCGATCGATTTCTATGTAATTTTCTTATTTTTGTTGATACTCGAGAGGGGGAACTACGTTTGACCTGATTCGTGCCTCAACGGGATACGTAGGCGCCACAAGGGCTCGGTCATATCTCCCGTAAGATTTCTATTTTTTCCTTTACAATAGAAACTGGGATAGAATTTTTGAGAGGGACTAAAAAATTCTCAAGAAGAAGACCTCTCCAACAAAGTCGAGACTGAAGTTACTTTAGGATTTGCAACCGGGACAGAATTTTTGAAAAAATCTCAAAAATTATGTGATTTGCTCACCAACGGTTAAAGATAAGCCAAGACAGTTAACTGGGACATAAATTTTGAGGATGGCCTCAAAATTTCAACAGGGTTTATCGGCAGTCTAGAGCAACTTTGAATATTTCCCAGCAAGTAATCAGATAAACCTCGAGACATCAACTTCAAAGACGTTCATTAGGCTTGACGTGACAAGACACTTGGCAGTGACCTTTTCCAAATGCTACTTTTGAAAATCTATTTTTTCTTGAAACTTTTCCTCCGTGTTATTTCGTCTTACCTATCAAGAGGCGGGGGATCGGAAAAATCAACCGAAGATAGCAAGACGAGGAGCAGACAATCGAAGAGATCGACACAGATCAGTTCATTTTTTAAAAAAAACAAACTAGCAATTTTTCTGTGGATGCAGGTCTATAAGTTTGCCTCAAGAGCGACATATTCCTCCATTCAATGAATGTGGAAAAGTCAAAGGGACGAGGAGCTCCCCAAAATTGACAATTTTTCTGTGGATGCAGGAAATATTCTATGCTGCTTATATCAAAGATTTTGGAATATGAATAACATTATTTCATTCAATTCCCAACAAAGCAAGGTTCATAATGAATATGCAATTATGTTCAGATATGGAACAAATGAAAACCTCGAAGAGAGAAATTTTATCTGTTTTCCAGCAACTAAAGACACCTGGAGGACGTTTATCTGCATCATATTATCAGACATGATAATATTCTTACCCGGAGAGCCATTCATATCGTATTGTCAAAAGAGATAATACCACTACTCCGAGGGTCATTTTAATTGTTTTGTCAATTGAGATGATATCGCCACCTAGAAGATACTCAGAAGATCACCTATGTTGATTGGTGAAGCACTATCTTCGTTCGGTACCAGGGAGGCACCATTAAAATATTCACGCATTGCATGCATTGCAAGAGAAGACTCATGCATCGCGGGAAAGGAATTTATGCATAACAAGAGAAAGAAATCATACATAGCAAGAGAAGGAAATCATGCATTGCGGAAAAAGATTCATGCATTGCGGAGAAAGATTCATGCATTGTGGGAAAAGATTTATGCATTGCGGGAAAAGATTCATGCATCGCGGGAAAGAAGTCATGCATCGCAGGAACGAAGTCATGCTTCGCGGGAAAAAGGTCATGCATCGCGAGAAAGAGATCTATGCATCACAAGAGAAAGAAGTCATGCATTGCAAGAGAAAGAAATCATGCACTGCAAGAGAAAAAAAATCATGCACCGCAAAAGAAAGAAGTCATGCATTGCAAAGAGAAAGAAGTCATGCATTGCAAGAGAAAAAGTCATGCATCGCAAGAGAAAGAGGTCATACATCGTAAGAGAAAATTTATGCATCGCAAGAGAAAGATTTACCCATTACAAGAAGATCAACATCAACTGCATCACTATTCTTTGCAAAAACGACAAGAGAACCATCAACAACGACATCAGGAGAACCGTCAACATATTACATCAGCTTATTTTATTGCTTTGACACCAAAGGAAGAGTACATTGAAGATTATATTGTAAATATGAGACACAACCTTTATTTGTTTTACGTCAAACCCGATGGAGTTTACGTCAAATGTTCAAGGAGAGAAATTAAGTGTCAACATAGTAAAAGACACTATCTCTCCATTTGAATTGCATTTTATGCTAATGAGTTTTATCTTAGTCTTTGTCGAGAGCATCCGAGAGGATGAATTCTCAAAACAAACCACAGGTGCGGACGACATCAAAAAGGATGCAGCACAACGTGAAATTTTCTTAATAGCAAATTGGGGCATAGTCCAAAGAGGAGTGCCAAACTCTTAGGATGCGAGCAGAGGAGCGACTTCCGCCACAATCAAACCACACCCCTATCAAAAGGCATGTGGGTTTATCTTTGGGTTTGTCGGTTTTAGTTTCGCATCCGGAAATTTTGTCTCTACCGGAAGCAGCTTTCCAATCTGAGTGACAATGTACCAAGAGCTTTGAAAATTATGTCCGTGTAAGTTCTTAATTATGGGTGTGAAGCGCGCCACATTCATGGCTAAGAGGTTGCAAGCCTATTTTTCATACTCGACTTACTTTGTCACTCTTCCTGAACCGAAGGATATCTTATCATAAAAGATTTCCTTCTCAACCGATAGAGTCAAACTACAAGGAGCTTGATTCCCTAGGTTAAGGGATACATAGGTGGAATCAATGTTGAAAAATTGGTTGTATTCCAACATTCGCTCTCAAATCTTATTCCCGAGCATTCCGGTCTCTTCATAATCCGATAGCGGGATGACTTTTGATTTTTTTCAAATCGTGCGTCAAATCAAGCGTATCGAACTACAAGTGACCTGAATTCTCGTCTAGCCTGAGATATATAGGAAACCCATTTCCGAGGTTCGGCCATAATTCCTAAAGTCCGCATCGAAATAGCCTTTTCCTCAAAGATGAAGATGTGGTCGGTCAAAATTGGATTAGTCAATTTCATTTTCCTCGAATTTCTTGCATCAATCCAAGTAAAACGAGGGACAGTTGTTGACACCCAATTTTGACCCGCCACAATAAGAATTAACTTTTGAGTTTCTTAATTTTTAAACAATTTGAAATAATTGGTTTTATGTAAAACTCAAAATATTTCTCAAGTTTTAAAATGATTAACTTATTTATGTAATATTTTAAATAGTTAATGTGTTTTATATAGATACATATATTCGATTAGTATATTTCGTAAATAGTTGAAAATCGTCACAAAAAGATTTTACACTTTTTAAGTTAAATATTATATTAATTTAATTTAGTCTTAATTATAGTTATAATTTTAAGGCGATTTGTTTAATTATTTTATTATTAAGCTTGATTATTTCATCTCGTTAAAATTATGAAGCTCATTAGTTAATTATATTAATTCGTCTCATTTAAGTTCTAGCCGAATTAATTGATTACCTCAATATGGTTAAGTTTTTAACTTAAGTGGGTCAAGTTTGCAATTCTTTGGCCCTTTTTCTTAATTACAATTCTAACCAATTCCTTACCTTTTCTTCAATTCAATTTTCAAACCATTTTAGGCCGAACCTAGCTGGCCCATTTTAATTTAAATCTTAGTAGCCCATTTTCCAATTCAATATTCCCATCCCAAACACAATATAACATTACAACAGCCCACAAAATAACCCAGCCCAACACAATACATACGTACAACAATACTAAAAAAAAGGCCAGCGCATATCACTCGACCCCTGCGCGTGTTCTTCTTCTCCCCTGCGAACAATGACAAGAAACCCAGAAACGCATACAGTAGGAGCAGTAAAAGCAACACCCGAATCGTCCTTAGGCCTTGAGATTGAGCCGCCTGTCACAACAAGGACGATTGAATCGATCTGGAGCATCCATCTTCCCTTTCCTCTTTCGAAATGTGGCGAAAACTTCAGAAAAAGATGTTTATCTCGAATTGTGAAAGATTTTGGCTTTTGATTTTTTCAAATAGGCCTTGTATTATCCGGATTTTCATCTCTTTCCCTCCCAAGTTTGGAACCCTAATAATCCTCTATATATTTTCCTCTTACTCATTATAAAGGGTGAGAGATTTTTAGTTGAGAATTCTTTACCAAGGCAGAGAAAAAGTGGGATTTTGTTTTAGCAAAAAATATAGAGAAAGGCTGGAGCACAAGTATTTAAAATACACACTAAATACACTTCGAAAGGAGCGGATACAATAGTTTTGGTGTTTGGGTTCAACTTCCTATCCAGATTTCTTGATCCGTCCTTGGTGTTCGAGTTTCTCGTGGTGAAGGTCGTCGCCTCTACTCGTCTGTCTCGGTCTCCCTGCTCAAGAAGAGGTAAACGATCCGTCACCCTTTTGGTTCACTTTGAATTCATTGTGTTGGGCTGGTGTATTTGCTTGTAGAGATTTTGAAATGAGTTTGCGTGATGCGTTTAGTTTGAGTTACCCCATCATCATATTTTTTCTAAAATGTGTAATGTGTGTTCATTTTTTTTAGATGATTTAATTCTTGTCTGAGCCTATTTTAATGTTGTGATCTGTTTTCGAATTCGTGGTCGTGGTTCCTCTGTTCTTTTGTTCCTTTCCAGTTCATACCTTAAGCTTATGTTGTATATTTGTTACCTTTGCTAACACCGTCCACCCCTCCCTTTGCCCCTTTTTGTGAAATTGCAAGCATTGAAATCCCATTCCCGCTCATGTCTAGAAATTATGCATTTTCTGTCGTGCTTTGTTGATAATATATGCCAATTTGGTTCCACACTAACATGTTTAGCTTCTCTTAGTATTAATTGGCTCTGTCGCTAACGTTCTCATTTTTTGTGAAGTTTAGTCTCTATGTGTTCCTCATTAGTTGCTATTTGTTGTATGTTAGAGGTAAAAATGTGTTTAGTCGTGTTCCTCTAAATTCAGTGATGTCAAATGGGTAGACGAACTGATCATTCCGAGCTGCTTAAGTGTTCACTTCGTTTTGGCCTGATCTGTTTCTTTTCTTTTGGGGTCGCCGTTAACATTTTTTTATTTTTATTTTTTTGTTTTTTTTTGTTATGAAGCATGCTAAAATGATTTGATACGTGCATCTAAGTCATTTTCGATATGATGTCATTCGACTATTTTATATTTCCTTGCTTTATGATGTTTTGGGATCTATCTTCAAATCGCCGAGGCTAATTTTTCGCTCATATATACCCTATTTGGCTCAATAGTCATTGTTTAAATGGTTTGCAGCTTGAATTGAGTCGATATAAAATATGATTTTCGTCGTTTACCTTCCATGTCTTAGCCTTGTGAAAGTTTAAATTTTGCCTTCAAGATTACTTGAAGCATGAGTTTTACATTGGCATTTTTCTCTCATGTGTGTAGTCCGATTAATCCCTGTGTCCCTGTAAGAGGTTCCAGTGGCTCACTTAATTGCTTCCTTAACTTTATCTTTGTCTTGGTAATCATGTAAGTTCACTCTTTATTTGATCATTGTTAGACTAATTGTTTATGTATAATTATCATTAGGTGTTATATCTTGTCATGTGAGGTTAGTTTAATTTTAAGTAAAGATTTTCTAAGTATCATTCATCTTTGTGCAATTTCTCTTCCTAGTTGTTTTAGAGTTGTTTAATCTTGTTCATTAAAATCCTAGTAGCTCCGATTTGCTTTTCGTTTGGTGTGAGTTCGAAGCTTTCTAAGTAATCGCATCGGTGCATAGTCATTTTATTGCCTTATCAATATGTGTTAATTATCATGTTCAAAGTAATCCATCCTTATTGTATTTGATTTTGTGGGTTGATTTGTCTTTTCCCTGGAAGCATGAGCTGTTTGAAATCATAATGTGTTGGGTCATTTTTTTAAATATTTTTTTATGTCTCTTCTTCATATTAAATTGCCAATGGATGGTACTTATGCACTTTTTTTTGTTTTCTGATGCATGTGATCTATTGATGAGTCTTTGGGACTTGGGCTTTTACCCTTTGCATTACTAAGGGGCAATGGGGGTCCAACTTTAGTTTATTTGAGTCAGCCAACCCTCGAAAGTGAAGAATAAATTCCTTGGAATCGACGTATAGGTCCCGGAGTTCAAAGAATATGCAACAGATTGGAGAGTTGAAAAATTGGGCCAAGATCCCACTCTTTATTTCAAAATTGTATTTTGTTATTTATTGGGCCTAAGCCCATTTTGTCATTACTATTATTTCTTTTATGCTAGTTTAGAACATGTGCAGCTGACTCAAATGGGCCTAAATACTGGCCTAGGCAGATAGAAAAACCAGATTTGGGCCCAAGTCTCTCTCTCTCTCTCTTTTTTACTGTGTTTGTTTACTCGTTATTATCTGCTATTAATCTTAAGGTTTTAAAAAAAAAATTATTCAAATCCCCAAAAGACACCCATTTTGAATTAATCATTTAACTAAATTATTCGTCTTTTACTCGACTTAAAAAATAAATAAAAAATAAAAAAATAATTTTGCAAAAGATACTTCACTTAGATAATATTTCAATATTTTTCTTTTCTCCCTTAAAATGGTCCTAACTAAAAATCACTCAATTCAAATCAAGTTAATCCACTTTTAGCCAAATAATTAATTGCCGGATAACCCCATATTAACGGGAATTTCGGGTGCTTTAAATCCCTTCCCGAAATGCTAATAAGAACCCGAAACCCTTTTTTTAAAAGTTTTCATCAGATTTTCTGTTTTAATCTTTTGAAACCAATAGTTTTCTTAATTCTACTTTAAAATTAAGTGGCGACTCTTAATACCGGTCTAAATATATTTTCTTAATAAAACAACGACGACTTTTTCAAAGAGTTGTGACTTTTTTGATGATTTGTGTCCTTTCTGAAGGGTTGCGACTTTTTTAAAGGGTTGTGACTTTTATGCTAAGTCATAATAAGCACATGCACATACTACCATTTGTTATATTTAAATAGAGGAGTTTCCTCTTGTTTTTAAAGTACAGTTTTTTATTATTTTCGTTTCTTCTCTTCTTAAATACTCAAGTGTGATTTATAGATGTTGAGAATCTTACAATTCAATGGAATTTGAACACTCCCTAACATGAATGTTAATGTTATATTAATATAATACTCCAACTAAAAACATCCAATTTAGTATATCTTCTATATTATATATCAATATTTATTTATATTATATAAAAAGTAAGAACTCCAACAATACAATAATAACTAAGTAATGCACTACATGGAGGGAGGAGAAAGTAAATTTAAAAGGTGTAACTAAGAGATATTTAGATGACTTTTTATTTATTTATACATATTACAATTAATTTTAAAATGAGAAAAAAGAAGAAGATAAATTTAATTGATGGTAATAGAGAAGTATCAGATCACCCTGTCTATATCTACCTATATACTATAAATAGTTATAGGTGTGTTTCATATGTTGATTTTACAACTTTTAGTAGTAATCAAGAAAAAATTTACATCCACTATTCATAAGAACTTATTCTTTATCATTTTCTATTTATCAGTGTTTGTTTAATTTTTTTTATCAAATAATATTGACATTATTTTTAAAAATAGCTTAGTACGTGGTTTGATATTCACGTGCAACACGCGTGCGCCAAAACTAGTAGTGTAAAATAGGGAAAATGCATAAGTGCCCCCCCGCAACCTATGCCCGAAATCCCAGAGACACGCTTATACTATACTAAGGTCCTATTACCCCGTCCCCAACCTATGCCCGAAATCCCAGAGACTCACTTATACTATACTAAGGTCCTATTACCCCCCCCCCCC
>JAJOOR010021876.1:0-14542 GCA_036250505.1 Solanum acaule | reverse complement strand
CTTGTTACATTATTCAAATATTTTACTAGCTAGGTTTATTTTTTGGGAGTTAAAAGGACAGAATATTAAAAATAAAATAATATGCATCGTAACAAAATATTGGGTCATCGTGTGGACGGACAAAGTTCAGGATGGGAGCATGAACTATATTCCTGGTACTAGTCGTTTTTGTTTACTCTCCGTTCATTTTTACTAACTAATTAAGTGAAGGGATGAGTAGTTCTTAGCTAGCATATATATGTGTCACCTTATTCTGCACCCTTAAGTTACGTTTGATCATTGAATTCTCAAGTCATTAAGTATAAAAACTTTTATTAGACTATTTAACCCCTCATTACACCTAGAGTTAAGCACGTTCTTAATTGCTAATTGAAATGAATGCTTTAACCAGGGGTTCGTGGTTCGGTTTGAATTGGTTATTGATTAAAATCAAAATTAAATCAATCTAGTCGGTTTTTTATATTTCTAAAACCAAATCAAACCAAATGAAAAAAATAACCGTCGGTTTGGTTAAATTTTTCTGGTTTATTCTTGAAAGTAATAAATTTTTTTAGGACGTACGTACGTATCACGATAGACGCAAACACCTTAATACATGAACAATCCATAGAAAAGCTATTGTCGGTTCAATTAAGCAATTAAGCAACACTAGAGTTATCTTTATACAAACAAAGTGAGTCAATTAAGAGAAAGTATGACTATTTTATGTGAAGTATGGTAGGTAAAGATTAAAATGGATTTTGATAGACTTGAACTTAGGATTGTTATAGTTGGGCTAAAGTGTTGGGCTTGAGAAAATGATAGAGTTAAAGATTTAAGTTAATTAAAATTTAACAAAATATTTATATTTTATTTATGAATAATATATAAATAATTATAAAATTTATGTATCTAAATTATCGGTTCGGTTTGGTTAATTTTGTGGTTGTTTTTTAGTAAATCAAACCAAATAGTATCGGTTTTCAAAATTTAAAACAAACCTAACCAAACCAAATCAAATATCAATTTTTTTAATCGATTTGGTTCGAATTGCGGTTCAATTTGATTTTTTAACCATAACCATGAACAACCCTAGCTTTTAAGTACTCAATATTGAAATACCACTAATCATAATTAGTACTTAGGCAAATTAATTAGTCAGAAGAGTAATCGTTTTGAAGATGAAGATTAGTTACCTATTTGATCTCATCTTATAATCTTCCATGACTCATGTGAAAATGCTATATGAATTTTCTGTTTACCTAATTTCTCTTCATTGACTTTAATACCACTTGATTGAATTTTACGTGTTGACAATTAGAATATATCAAATTGTCCAAACTAAATTTATATTAGTCGGACTAGGTTTCAAATATAAAATAATTATAACTAAAAAATATTCCAATTAAAGAAATACGAGTAATTATTCTGAGTTACATTTAGATTTTAGTTCGTTAAGTTTATTTAGTGGTATGCAAGGGTAACATGAATTATTATCACAAATTAATTATATTGAACTAATTAACTCTTCTATGTGGTTTACGAGCTATTGCATAGAAGCGAGGATTTTACCCTATACGCACCTAAAAAGTAGCAGCTGTGAGTTTTCCTTGTTATAAAAAAAAAGTGAGAAACAAATATATTGTGTTTTTCTATAAAGCTAAATTTTTTTCTTGTTGGTGTTAATGTTGTTAAACCACCTAGTTAGTTCCTATTGAAAAGATTGTCAAGGTTCATTTCTTCATACCTTATAATTAGCAATAACTCAATTACAAATTAGAGTAGTATATTTATTGTTACTGAATAACTCAATTATAAATCATACCATTGTTGATTTTTAGTCATTATCATTACAAATTATATTCACTCCTTTAATGAATTATTATTTCTCATTAATTTCCTTATTATTCCAATATTATTTCTCCTTGATCAATTCTTGTAACATTCAATTTGACAAAATGCAGCAGATTGGTATTCATCTTGGATTGTCTTTAGTCATTACCCCATATTGGCATTAAGTAATTTGTCCATAGGATAATATTTACAAATTGAAAGTTTCTCATTTACAAAGGAGCTGTGATTAAAAAACAAATCATTCACCAACAATTACTTTGTTAGTTTCTGACTCCTAATTTTATACTAGAAGAACTTGTTGAATTCTAAAAAATACATCCGAGTTAAATATTCTTAAGGATAGTGCATGCCTCAAGCTACGAGAGTTTCCGTAATTTTTCAATAATTTTCTACAATTCTAACCTTCTCAAAAAATAAAATCATTACTATTTCAAAATGAATCTTTAGAACTCGAATATTAATGGCATCCTTGTCCAGAAAATAATGAGATCTATGTCTGTTTGGTACGAAGGAAATTTTTTTCTAGAAAATGTTTTCTTGGAAAATAAGTGATTTTCTAACTTATTTTCTCAAATTTGGTGGGTGAGTAGAAAATATTTGTTGGATTTTTTTTTTTTTGATGTTTAGTTGGTGAATGGAAAATATTTTCCAGAAAATATCATTTATTCTTGAGACTAAAAAATACTCTTTAGGAAAATAATTTCTGATCTGAAAATCACTCCGATAATTTATCTTGAACCCGACCTTGACACCGAACTAGGACAAGAAAATGATTTTTATTGGAAAGGTGAGAGTTTTCACCCTTTGGAATTGATTCAAGAAGACAGTTTTTGTTTAAGATTTTTGTATGTCACGTGAGTTGCACATCTCTGTTAAATTTGACATAATTTTTTTTTGTGTCATTAAATTTTTAGGGTGAAAGACTAAATTGATAAGTTTTTAACATAGATAAAGGAGCTTTTCCATAAACTGCATATATAAGGGACCAAATCAATCTAAGTCCATACATTAAATCCTATTTTGATCATTTTCTCCCACCAGTAACATCCAACATACTCCAGCAAGACATCAGCATCCACACCATCTCGATCCCTCAAAAACACTCAACCTGGTAAAAACAACACTAAATTACATTACATTATCCCTATATTAGGATGCTCCTGATAGAAAACTCATCATCTGCATTACTTATCTATTTGATTGAGGAAATAAACAAACATTTACACCAAGAATAACACAAAAAATAGCTACCAAATCAATACATCACGTGATCAAGATTTTACATATTATAGCTTTAGGGGAACTAAAATCCAAGCAAGATTCCCTAACATATTTCTATGGCTCCAACAACTTGACACAACTTAAATCTAAAGTGTGAAAGGCGAGTAAACCAAGAATTGAGCAAAAACAATGAAGACCCACATTGAAAAGTTAGATCTAAATTTAAAAAGATTCAATATTTGGGGGAAAAGGATCACCGACAAGCTCTTCAGAAAATTCCGGTTGGTATGAGAAGACGGTGATGAAAATTAGCTCACTATTTGGAAGGTTTTTTTTTTTTTTTTTAGATTTTTAGATAGTTTATTTGTGTGGGTAATGATAAATCGGGTGGGTTAAACGGATAATAGGCGGGTATTTGAATTTTGGATTTATAATTGGTTAAATCGGATTGAGCCGTAGGATTGTGCACGTATATCAAATAAGTCTTTCGTTAGTGGAAGAGGCAAATGTGCATTGATTTTTGGACGGCAAGAATATTAATGAACAGAAAGTAGGACATAGGATATTTATATACTATTAACAATAGTTCAAGAGTATATTTGTCTTTTTTCCCAAGTTTAAATAATGGCCTTAAAAAGGAACATTTGCATATACCTGTCCTTAGCAAAGGTATCTGCAATTATATTCAGGATTATAGATACCTATTTAAATATTTATCTTGTTAACAAAAAGATAATAGGTTTAGATTCTTGCCAAACTTATAACTAAAATGGAATTTATTTTTATTTTTTTTTTAAAAAAGCAAAATTAGTTTATATTTTTTTGACAAGGCCAAAATTTAAATAATAGCACCCCGAGATGCTTGCTATTCGTGCAAATCACCTAATTATATTGGGCTCCAAGTAACAATGACAAGTGGTGAGTTGGGACTCGACAAGTAGGGGTGTCAATGAGGCGGGACGGATGCGGGATGGGTGGGTTTAAGGTTATGTGAAACGTAGCGGGTTTAATGTTGTTTAAGCAGGTGAAATGCGGGGCGGGTTGAAGTGGGTCTTTTTAAAATTAATGCGGGGTGGGATGGGTTGTAGGTATATCTGATTTTATGTGGGTTCAAACTTAATTTTAATTTTTTACATGTTATAAGAGTGATAGAGCCACTATTTATTAAGATAATTTCTTTAAAGCTGCTAAAATATTCAAGATAATAAATGAAAATGGTTCAATAAAAAATAACATAATTCCTTACATGTTTCCCAAGTGACCTCTAAAAAATAAAATTGTAAGTAACTATCCTATTAAATTAAGTTAATAGAACTTAATGAAAAAAAATGAATTTATTTTTATGAATTTTATTTTTAGTATCAAACTTAACTAGAAAAAATATATTACTTTTCTCCGTACTAGACCAAAGGATCATCGTAATTAGTCCTAACCAAAGAGAATTACATTACGTTAGGGTGTTAAATAGACGGATTGAATTAAAATTAAGAATTATCAAAATATGTTGAATTAATAGATAAATGTATCATTGAAGCATTTAAATACCATATTCAATTGTTAGCGACCGAAAACTCAATCATTAACAATTTATGACATCAATATTGATCTACATTCCTTTTCTATGTGACTATG
Organism: Solanum acaule; assembly: GCA_036250505.1. Classification (NCBI taxonomy): domain Eukaryota; kingdom Viridiplantae; phylum Streptophyta; class Magnoliopsida; order Solanales; family Solanaceae; genus Solanum; species Solanum acaule. The sequence goes on along the minus strand of JAJOOR010021876.1, from coordinate 9,856 downwards.
AATGCTCAGTGAAAACCTCTCGATTGTCATAGTTAAGCCTCTTTTAGTACTTAGTGACTAGTGTGGTCAGCACTAATCATTTTCAAACAATGAAGCTTATGCTCGTTCACATTTGTTCATCCTACTATGTCTAAGGCCTTTCGCTAGTGGTGAAATTTGATACTCGTATCCCATTAAAGTTGCATTTTAGTATTTTCCTGACATAAAAGGAAACTTTGATATAATTTATTGGCTATTATTATATTGATAAACAACTAATTATATCAATTTCTCTTTTTACAAAAAAATCATTTCCTCAATCAACACTCATCACCCCCATCCCGTAATAAAAAACATTCGGTTAATTTCCAACTATATAGTAAAAAAATCAAAATAATCAAATTAGCAAGCATTACGTGGTGGGATAGTTTGGGCTTGTAATGAAAACAATTCTGTTATGTTTTATGTTGGGCTAAACCAGTAAGCCTTAGACTTATAAACCACTTTTCTAATTTTGACACATGGTATAGCCCAATAAGGCCCATCTTGGTTTGTTTTGCTTCTTTATCTCTTTAGCCTCTCGTTTGTTTTCACTTAATCATTTTAAGGAAAGAACTAAGAAAAAGGAAAACAATATTTCGTCTCGAAACATAATATTTGTTTGATGATATAAGCCATGTATAATATATATTTATAAACATGTAAGTTTGTGAGCCTTGATGGACCATATATGTGATGATGTGAAAGTAGCAACCATTTTGTAGATTTAGTTGAAGTGCGTACAAATTGATTCAGATATAAAAATTATAAGAAATGTAATCTTATTCGGAAAATCAACACATGAAAATAGTATCTATAATTCTTACGTGGAACTTGCACAGAGAACTATGCATGATAAAAAATAAATCAGAAAAGGAAAGGTTACTACACAATAATCAATAAAAATAATTTCAATACTCTTCTCCTTATAATTAAGTGATCGTCCCTCTCTAGATAAGAAGTTGAACGCGTCATCACCTATATCACTTCGATTAAGAGTGACACACCATAAGTATATATAATAAGCACAACTCAAACATAGTTCGAGGTAGTAATTTATTCACAACTAAGACTTTAGGGAAATGATTTCCATATTTAAGAATTACGAAACAAATTAAAATTTTGGGTTGATAAACTAATCCAATCAATAAAATTTCTCACTATGTGGAGTAATAATTCATTACCCGGAAATGATAAATGTTATAAAACAAAAATTACATAGGAGAGATTTAAAATATGGTATCTCACTAAGTCTAACAAAAAAATATTACTATAGTAATGCATATCATAAAAGCTTACAACACGATTAGACGACAATGAGAAAGTATTATCAACCCCTAATAATAAATGACATTACAAGTACAAAAAAAGCACCCAACTTGATAAAGCTAGACAATAGACAAAAAAAATATTTATGTATAATAACTTCTAATTATTTCGTTTATAAATATGTTAGGGGGTTATAATTGATGTTAATCTTTTCTTTTTCATCCAACTTGATAAAGCTAGACAATAGACAAAAAAAATATTTATGTATAATAACTTCTGATTATTTCGTTTATAAATATGTTAGGGGGTTATAATTGATGTTAATCTTTTCTTTTTCAATTACGAGCTTAGAATCTACAATCGAATTAAAGTTGTTATGTTCAATGTTTTTAAAATTCAAACATGCATAATAAGAACTCAACAACCTCCCTATGGCCTAGGCCAAGATAAATTAAGAAACAAAGAAAAATGCTTTTTATCTATTTATTTTAGATGTTGATTGATCATGTTTTATTGTGAAACTAGTGAATTTGTCCGCGCTTTGCGCGGCTTTAGAATACAATAAAATACTTTTAATATTGATTTCATAGAGGAAAATATTTTGTTACTAATTAGCATACTTATTTCCAATAAAATCGTAAGTTATTAATTTGGATCAAAAAAATTATAAACATACGACAATAAGAAATTCATAAAAAAAAAAAAAAAGAAAAAAAAAAAGAGAAATATAATCATAGAGCGAGCATAGACAAAAAAAAATACAATATCATTCTTATGACCTTAATATTAAAAAAATAGAAGGAAAAAATATGAAATCAGTGCACAATCTTTTCAGTTCTTGTTGACATTCACTCGCACAACTCATTCGTTATTCGATTGTCTTCATCTTATTTTTCAAGTCTAACTAAAATATGAATATAGTAAACACTTGAAACATAACAACTTAAAAGATTAATGTGATCATTTCTACAAAAATTAACAATACAATGTCTCTATTTATGAGATCATAATTAATATGGATCGACTGTCAAATAATATCATGAATATGACTATTTTATTTTAGGGGTTATAATGATAAAAAGTTGTGGGAGTATTGAAAATAAAGACTATCAAATTTTACATTAAAGATAAAATGGTTAATTGACATATTATTAGTCTACAATAAAAATAGAGAAATAAGAAAAATAGTCAAAAAGTAAGAAAATAAATAAATAAAATTATTAGCCCCAGAGATTATAATAAGGATAGGTAACTCAAGAAACTCTCGATATTATTGTGTAGATTTTTTAGTGTTATTTAAAGCTTATAATGAAGATTTTGTAATTGAAAATTCATGGAATTTTTTAATATATTTAGACATTTGTAAGAAAGTACAATGCCAAAAAGATAATTATGCCCAATAAAGTCATGAGTTACTATTTTGAATCAACAAAAATTATAAACTTATGACATTCAAAAGTTCATATAAAATAAAAAATAAAGAGAAATCAAAGAGAACATAAGAAAAAAGTAAACAAACAATGCAATATCATTCTTACTACCTTAATCATTAAAATAGAAGAAGAAAAATATGAAATTAATGCATAATCTTTCGAACTCATGTCAACATCCACTCACACAAGTCGGTTACCATTCAATAGTCTTCATCATTCTTTGAATTAAACTAAAGTGTGAATGTAATTAGTATCGAAAGCATAACTCAAAATGCTAATGAGATATGTTCTACAAAGTCTAACAGTGTCTTTATTTATGGAACTGTAATATGAAATACTAAATAATATCGTGAATATGATGATTAAATCCCTTTTTAGTTTCTTCATCAGGAATTATTTTTCTAATTAAAATTCTTTTATTGTGGTTGTACAATAAATTGTTGAGATTTTTAGTATCTTAATATTCCATATTTGATATAATTAAGAAAGTCAAATAATTGATTTTATTTTTTTAATAAAAAATATAAACGATGAAAAAATAAAGAAGGGACAAAAATAAGGAGATAATAATAATTATATTTTATATATTTTGTGTTTTATTAAATATCTCAAAAATCACTTTATTGCCTTAGTTACTTTTTTGTGCACCTTGGCTACATTTTTGTGCAATAATTTTTCACATTACCTCTTAATAAAAGTATAAGGTGTTAGTTTTGTGACAAAACATATAAAGTAAATTAAAATATAATAATGATAAAAGAAATTCAAGTGCATGGCACGAAAATAAATCTCAACAAACTATTTTTCGATCATCATAAAAGATCTTCTATTAGAAGAGTAAATCTTAATTATATATTATCTATACACAACACAGAAACTCCTTAATTGTAAACTAATTGATCTTTAGTAGCTGAAAATCAAATTAGAGAACCTACAAAAAAAAAATACTCAAAAAAATAATTAAATTTCTACCTGTGAAATTTTTGTCCTTTGCCACAAGATTGAAGACTGCAAATTGGTTCTTTTAGTTCTACACAGTGTATTGTAAGTTTAAAAAAACTTATTAGAAATCAGAAATAAAAAATACTCATAAGAAAGAACAATCAAACAAAAATATGAAACTCACATTTTAATTAATTAAATACTATAAAAATGATGAAGAAATATTAAGAAAAATAATAATAAACTCACATTTTAATTAATTAAATACTATAAAAATGATGGAAAAAAAATTAAGAGAAAGAAAATTAATCTTATATTTTTTTATGTAAATCTAATTAATGTCTTAAATAGTCCGACAAAGCTCCATTGTTTCCAATGAAAATAATATTCCAGCAAAGTTATTGATTATTTTTTCCCGACAAAAGTTCATTATTTTTTTTTATGTAATTGTGATAATGATGACTAGTGAAAGAAGATGAAGACCATGAATGAAAGGTTTAATGCCATTAGAACGAAAGGTGATTGAGGGGTTAGCTTAGATGGATAGCAATGGTGTATTATTGACGCCGGTGAAAGGGATAAGATTCGATTGAGAAGAAGAAATGGGTGGAGGCTATGGTTTAGTGGCAGTTGAGGTGCAGCGTCTCAATGCTTAGGAATTAAGATCTGACGACATTGGAAATGGAAATAAGTAGCGGTTGAGGTGCAGCGGCACTGTGGAATTGGAAATAAGTTCCAATGGAGAAGAAGAAGGGTGGGGTAGGGGTGGGTTAATTTAATATATATTTTTGTTTTCTTGAAGTTCCTTTTGAATTATTTAAATAGAGTTTTAAAAAAAAATTAATCCAATCGACATGTGTCATCGTTCCATTGGTCTATTTGGTTTGCATATGCGTTTGAGATGCACGCATGTTATTATTATTTTGTGTCAAATAGATATAAAGTTGTTAAGATTTAAGTGTCTAATGAGTACAAGGCTTTATTCAGGTGTCTAAGTGAAAAATGTGGACAATTTTAAGGGGCATATGACTTAAGACTAAAATCTATATATAGTATAAAGGAGAAACATAGACAAGGTGATGTGACACCTCTCTATGGCCTTGATTTATATTTATATTTTTTCTCCTTTTTTTGAGATTTTATTCGTAATTCTTTTCATTAAATATTTTCTTTATTAAATAAAAAATTCAATCATCTTTACTATTCTAATTATATGTTACAAAAAAACCACCATCTATTCATATTCTCTACTCAAGTAGCATGACTATTCAACTCCTTTCTAATTATTCTTATGGATTATCAAATCTATATAACAATCATCCATGAAGATGTTTAATATTCATTTTTGCATTTTCTCATTATTAGTGTAGTTTTTTTTTCTCTCTTTTTTATTTTATTTTTATTCTTCATCTTTTTCATAAGAAGTTATAGAAACAATAGTGACATGATATGTGCTTCATTTTGATGAAGATCAAAGATATATTCTTCAAAGATTCATTATAAAGAGATGTTCACATTAGTTTAGTACAAGTTCATCGAAATGAAGAAGGAACCTTCATTGTGTTGAAAGATTCATCAAGAGAGATAATCATAGAAGTATAAAGTTTGAATGTTTTCAATATTTTAAAGATTCATTACTGTATTATTTTGATTTCAATATTTTAAAATTTTGGCATGGTTGAAAGGTATATTATTTATGGTACATTTCTCATAGCTATTGGATATTGTTGTGCTTAAAAATCTATATATAATATAAGTTAAATGTTAGAAAATTCAAGTTGCACCTCTCTTTGGCCAAGGATTTTATTTATTCCGTTCCTCAATGTTTTGACAATTTTTTCAATTAATGTATTATTTTTATTTCAATATTCTAAAAATTTGCTATGGTTGAAAGGTATATTAGCTATAGTACATTTCTCATAGGTATTAAATATTATTGTGCTTTAAAATCTATATATAATATAAGCTAGATGTTAGAAAAGTGAAGTTGCACCTCTTTGGCCAAGGCCCAAGGATTCTATTTATCTTTTTCCTCAATTTTTTTTTGATAATTTTTCATATTTTTCTACTTACTTATTATTGTACAAAAAATAAATATATCAATTACTACTCATCTATTTATTGTTATACTTAAAAATCTCAAAAATTATTTACACTCATTATTATTCTTTATTACAAATAATTAAAAGTCTCAATATTTACTTCTTCATTATTTCAAGATATTTGTCTCTTTTTTTTATTGTATTTTTTTTTCCTCTTCCAATTTTGTTAAACACAATGGAGTAATACGAAAAAGAAGAAGTTGATTTGCTTTCTTTCCTAATAAAACTTAGACACCCAACAAATGTTGGATAGTTCATGAGTTTTTTTTTTTTGTCTTCATTATTTTATTTTTCCTTCTTTTATTTATATTAAATTTTTTATCTCCATAACTTATACCTATTGAACTTTTACTTTAATTAATATTATTAACTCATTTTCTTTAAATTTTCATATTCATAACCCCCAATTATTTAATTTCAAAATTCAAGATACCTTATGATATTACTTTAATTTTGTCAGTATAAATTCATATTTTTTGTTTCATAAGATTCCTACTCAAGATTATTATTTTTATTTCATATTTGAAATAGTGATATTTTATATTATTATTGTAATATCAGATTTATACTTTAGCTTAACTCCATAAAAAGTCTCTTGGATGTGGATAGAAGGGAGCCGGATAAAAACTCAAAAATATGTGCATTGATTATGTAACTTTTTTTCATCTTTGTTTTTGTGATTACGAACTTAAAAAAAATGTGTTATCTCTATAATTTTTTTAAATTTAGGTTCTTATAAATTTTTTAATTGTAGTAAATTACATTTTCACTTAGGCTCAAATTAGTTATTTGTAACTTTGCCAGAAATAGCTAACTACCCTAAGAGGCGTTCAAATTTTACTACTAATGGCTCAAAAGAAATGTATATTAAATATTGAAATACACCGTTCTTAGGTGTTTCTTATGATGAAGAACTATTTACACTTTCTCTAAATTTGTTCATTTCTTCTACTTTAAAAGAATTGCCAAAAGAATAATATAAGATGTACACAAAAATTAGCAATAGAGGTATATTTAGATGATGATGAGGGAAAATAAGAGAAAAATATTTATTTAGAAAATGATGAAAAATAAGAGAAAAATCAAGGAAAATGAAAGGATTAAAATCAAAGAAGAAATTAAATTGAAATATATACTTATCTCTTTTTCCTCCTATTTTTAGTTTAATCATTTTTTTTTTCAAATAAAAAGAAGATTCATCAGATAGTAAATTTACATTTAATAAAAACAAGAAAAAAAAATCAAGTCCTTAAATATGTTTATTCGAATTATATGTATTAACATCATAATATATGATTTTTTTTCTTAATAAGTTAGCCTTTTAATTTTGAAAAATGTTTGATAATAAAAATGTAATTCACTTAAGCTCTAATTCTATAAAAATATTTGTATTGTGATTTGATCATTTTCTTATTTCTATAGTTGATTTTTTATTTCTTGTATCATAATTAATTTCTAAAATAAATTTACATATATTTTTTATAATTGCGCGAAGCGCGGCCAAATTCTCTAGTTAGGATAAAGGCTAAAATACCACAAAAAAAGATAAATAGAATTCAAGCTCATAGAGAGTGCCACATCACCGTTTTCATATTCAACTTTATTATTATATATAGATTCAAGATTTTTTTTTGTTTTTAAAATAAATAATAAAAATTGAAAATTGAGATGTTTTCCTCGTAGAAAAATTTAAGATGATAAAAAAAAATCATATAATATTTTTAATCCAAAAAAGTATTGAAAACACCCCTAAACTCGATGTGAATTATTAGTTTCATCCCAAACTATTGACAACCTTAAAAATACATCTTTACTTGACTAACCAAACCTAAATATACCCCGATCTTGCAACATGAGTAAAATAGACCTCTAAATTCTCGTCAAGTATGAGCGTTTTCAACAGTTCTCTTAGTTTTTTATTAAAAGTTTTACGTTCCTACGAGAATTTGAGACCATTTACTATGTTGCATATCAGAGATTTATCCAAATTTAGCAAGTCAAGTAGAGAGATATGTTTAAATCTATAGATAATTTAAGGATGAAACTAATAATTTACACCAATCTTTATAAAAAAATATTTAAACTTGATCTCTTACGATTCTTTTTGTTTCATTCAAAATAAAATAGTAAAAGTGCCTTTGATGACCTAAAACACTCCACAAAATGAGCTCATAAGTTTCTTTGGCCACATTTATTGTCACAATCTGGAGATTAAAAATTACAATAAAAAATTAAATACTTACCTATAAAGAATGTATAATGTAATATGAAGGTACACTATAAATTAATTAAACAATATGAAAAGAACAAAAAATGACTCCTCAGCTAACCAATACGAGAGACCAGGTGCTTTGGTGTATGGTGTGTAGCAGGGAATATTTGCCCCTTACCATAATTATTAATTAACAATAATTAAAAATAGCCGTTCTAAGCCTTCTGCCAAATTAAGAATTAACCCCTTAATCACAAAGTTATTTCTTAATTCCTATTTCCTACTCACCATTCGTACTTAACTATTTATAGCCATTAGATCAAAAAGTTTAAAATTATGTACAATGAGGTTTATTAGCACTGGAATATTTCCCTGATTAATAAACTGCTCCTTAATTTGAATTTCCAAATTTTTACAAAATTCTCTTCTCTTTGGGTCCCACCACAACCCCCTCTTCAAAATACACCGTTCAACCACAACAAATCAAAGTTTAAACACCCCACGCGCCTCATTTGAATTTGAATTAAAATACTATTTTAAAATTTTGACTAATTGTACTTAAATAATGGAATACTATTATTATTATTTTTTATTTAATTTTTAAGTTTGACTATACACATCCATTTATTTTTAGATTATGACACAACATTTACATTATTTAACTAAAATTCTCAATAATTATTATTATAACAAAAGTAATATTCTAATCTCGTTTATCGTATATACTAGTTCAACTATTTGAAATAAAAAAAAATATTTGGTTACATTTTAAAAATAGTGAATCAACAATCTCCATTCTCCAACAAGGAAATCTTTTTTATTTTTTAGTGAAATTTGTTTGAAACACTAATTTGAACCAACAACGATTGTGGTGGGGTATGCAGAAATTTGAAATTCTTTGACTGTGAAGTTACTTTTGTTAGAAATCACTATATTCAAAATATAGATTTTTTTATACAAATCTGAATATAATTAGAATTCAATGTAGATATCGAACAACTTAAACTCCTTTTTTTTGCAAAAGATTATTATTTGAATGTTGTGTTTTGAATTCAATATTCAATTTAATATAATTATAAAATATTACTCACACAATACACGCTCCTTCCTCCGAGGGTGGTTCTTTTTCCCATTGAAGCGTAAAACATAAATTAGCCCCCTCTCCTCTCTCTCTTTTTTTTGAAACGAGAAAAATTAAAGGTTAATTCGCACTCGATTGCAACCCATATTTCCCCAAACTCGCCGGCACTCGGCTGAGACCGAAACGACAAACGAAGAAGCAGAAATTAAGCGCAAAACGACCACTTCCTCTTTCTCCGGGCGCTTCTCCGATCGGTGTATATCAATCTGAATAAACACCGAAAAATTCATATACATTTTCGAAACTTCTGTGCATTTATAGGTAACAATGTCGGAAGATGAGAAGTTGCTGAAAGAGGCAAAGAAATTGCCATGGGATGAGAGGTTAGCGCACAAGAACTGGAAGGTACGAAATGACGCTAACATTGACCTTGCCGCCGTCTGCGACTCCATTACTGATCCCAAGGACCCGCGCCTACGTGAATTCGGTGAGTATTTACTTCAGTTAGGGTTTTGATTTCATTAGATCTGGATTACTTTGCCTACGATCTCATTTATAGCGATCTATATGTTTTGTGTATGTAATGTGATTGTATTTGTTAATAGATTTTCATTTTTGAATGTTTTTTCTTTTTGGAATTTTCAGGTCCTTTTTTTAGGAAGGCTGTAGCAGATTCAAATGCGCCAGTTCAGGATAAAGCTCTTGATGCTTTGATTTGTTACTTGAAAGCTGCTGATTCTGATGCTGGGAGGTAAAACTTTATTTATTTACTTTTTATTTAATTCTGTTTAATTGTTGT
>JAJOOR010021875.1:0-18338 GCA_036250505.1 Solanum acaule | reverse complement strand
ATATGTCAGCATTAATCGACTATGTGAATGCATCAGACGACCAAACAAGCACATAATGTCATGCCAACATCTTGGAGAAGTTCTCATTTCAAGTTTGTGTTTCTCCTTTTATAGTACTGTTCTGGTTTATCCTTCAGAGCATTCTGCCTATGCGGACAAATGGCCTCGACTCCCAAAGTAGTAGAATAAATTAGAGCCTTCAAAAAGGAGTCAAGTAGATCTAATGAAACACATAACAGCCTATTCTTCCTCTATCAAGAGAGGATACCTAAACTTAATAAACAACTTTCAGTATACCTGAATGACAATACTGATCTCACTTCTTTGGATTCCGTATAATGCAGAGACTATCTTAGATGTTGTAAAGTACATATGAGTCTGTACACAGAAATATTTCTCAGTGTCATTGCAATTTGTCAGTGTAGCTAACTTGCCTGTGGAAATCTCGCCCTTTCTCTTTTACTTTCTGCATCAATTTTAGGTATATTCCTCCGATGTGCCTGCACTGGGAATCCAAAAGGCATACAGTATTTTCCATTTGATTCAAAACATAAGTCTTCAGATAATTTGAACAAAAACACAAACGATAATTAAGCTCAATATGTCGGCTCTAGGATGAATACAAGCAACATATTCAAAAGCAGACAGTAGGATAGAAGTTTTTGCTAGCCATTATTTCCATTTGTCTTACAAAGAAGTCCAAGTTAAAATTACCTCTCGGGCCACAACTAAAGTTGATAACAATTCAGTTTCTTGCAATACTCCATCAAAATATACAAATCTCACATCATCCAGAGCTGATGACAAATTCGACTTGGATAAATCCTCAGGTATCATAGGTGGGTATCCTGGAGTGTAAATGCAAGTTCGAGTTTTCCTGGTAGATCAAACAATACTAATCACGACTCACGAGAGATAAAAGCTTCAACAGAACAAGTTCTGAAGGTTCAGCAAACCAATTGTATACACCAAGAGATGGTAAATATAGTAAACTTACTAAAATGTTTATATTTCTCTCACGCAAATATGGTGGAGAAGAGAATTTGGGTTCTACAAGAGAATTTGGGTTTTTTATTTTTGTTTGGGTCGGATAGGGTTGGTTAAAAAATTAATGGATCAGTTTTAATAAAATCATGTCACTTTTTCAAATTATAAAAGATTAGGTAAATATTTTTAATTCAAAAAATATAAATCTATGAACAAAAAAAAATAAAATACATTGCATCATTTCATAAATGACAAAAGTATATTTATCCCTCTTTGTTAACAAGAGATATATCTATTTTAAATCAGAAAGTTACTATTCAGGGCACAACCAATAGTGTAATTATAAGTTCAGCATACCTTAATAGATCCCTTTTCTTTTCTTTTTTTGTATTTAAATTTCGTATTTGAATAATATTGTGATTTGTGGTTTTCCTAGTAATACCTGTTGTAATATTTTAATTTTCAAAAGCATGGTGTATTGAATTAAATTTGTTACAAGGACTTCAGAGTTCAGGGGAAAAATGTATAAGTGGAGTATATGAATGGCCGCATTGCTTGACATTTTTGGCGAGAGTTTAGTTTTGTCTTTGACCTGAGCATGTAAATGTATTACTATTACTTTACTTAATTAAAATCATATTTAATTTTAACACGAAGAATAGCAAAAAAAACAAATAATTCATGAAATTAGTTGAGATGGTCACTACTCACTACTACAGTGTTGACAAGAAACCACGCATGTATTGAGGACTATGACTATGACAAACGAGTTGCAGCTAGTTGAGTTGAGTTGGCACACGAGTTAGTTAGGCAGGCAGAGTTTGTTAGAAGACATTTTATACAATTAACCATAGTTAGTAGAGGTGTGTATATAAAAGGTCCTAACTACATTCATTTGTAATCCATTGATTCAATACACAAGTTATATTCAATGCAAGTTCTTTGAAGAAGATGAAGTCTCCATTTTCTTAACTGCTCCATTTATGATTTTCACCATCCATAGTGTATTGATTCAGCAATTCAACAACATGTTTATCCTCGTCCTCATATAATTGTGTAGAGTTCCACCTCTCCTTCACTGAAAATACAATTGTTGTTGAAATTATTTTCTTGAAGAACCATAGACCATAGTAACGTTTCGCATCGAAAGAGCAGTACACAACAGGGAAACAACATTTGTACCTTCTCAATAAATGAAAACATAGTTGTATATAGCATACTAATCTGTACTGATACAACTTTTTTATACCATGAAGTTCAGAAAAAACGATCACGTCCACATGACCTAAGAAAAAAGTAGTACAACAATATTATTGTCACTAGACAACAATTGAAATCTCGAACTACTCAGTAAACACACAACATACGTAAGAATTTCTAAAAAAATCAAAATTAGACGGTAAGAGTAAACCTCTGTTCCATGGGATAAACAATCATGTTCGTCCTCCTTCTTAGATAGTTCCAAATTGGTTCACCACTCATCCTTCTCTGAAAATACAGTTCTTCTTCTTCGAATTTTTGCATAATTTTCTCGAAAACCCAAAGTAACATTTTGCCTCCATAAAGCAGAAAACAGAGGAAATACAGAAGAGGGGAAACAGAGTCCGGGAAGAGAACAGAGGCAGTGGAAGCCAAAGATAGAGAACTAAAGAAAACCATGACATTGTGTACGAGGTCGGAGAATTTCCTGTAAATAGGATGACGAGAAAATCTCTGCTTAATACCGTATACTAAACAGTATACGAGCAAAGAATTGACAGATACTCTCATGGTTTTCGGATGGGTCGTAAAAGGATCAGTGCCTTGATATTTTAGCTGTAGAAAATTGAGGAGAATGGTGAAGAAGAATCCAAGAATGGTAAGTGAACAAGTTGTGGTGCTCTGTTGGTGGTACATATAGAAAATGTAGGATCGTGTAGCCATGAAAGTGGAATATGCTTGGAACAAAAATAGGCCAATTCTTGAATTACTAGCCATTTTAAAAATTGAAGTTAAGAGACAATGCAAGAGAGTAATGAAGAAAAAGATGCAAGTAGCCATCTATATATAAAGATGTTCATTGTCCATATAAGTGACCTAGGTTAAGAGTTGTAGTAACCTGGTTAAGAGTTATAGTTAAGGATTACAGTATCACTAACTTGTCCATGTAGTTAACCAAAAGTTGTAGTTGTAAACTTGGGTATAAGTGTTGAAACCCAATTTTGACCCTCCCCGATAGCGATTAATCATCGAGCTTCCTAAATTCTAAATGATTTAATATAATTGGCTTTATAAAACTCAAAATAATTTCAAGTCATTTTAAGTAATTTTGTCATTTTTATAAATTTTAAAATAATAAATATGATATTTTATATAATTATGTGTCTAGTTGGTATATTTTATGAGATGTTCGAAAATTGTCTCAAAAGGATCTTAGTTTTATTTAAAAATTCGATTATTTAGTTTAAATTAATTAATAGCTTATGTTTTGAGTTAATTGGTTTATAATTAAGTTAATTATTGTATAATTATGTGTCTAATTAGTATATTTTATGAATGTTCAAAAATTGTCTCAAGAAGATTTTAGCTTTATTTAAATATTTGGTTATTTAGTCGTTTATATTGTTAAATTAATCAGTTTATAATTAAGTTAATTATTTTATTTTGTTAAGATTAAGAAACTCGTTAATTAATTAATATCAATTTGTCTTGTTTAATTACTAGCCGAATCTATCTTAACTTAATTGAATTGGCTAAGTTTTTCTAATTCCTTTTCAACCGACCCCATCCCTATTTATTTTCTTTACAATTAATACCATACCCATATAATTACAATACATGCTCTACCCCACCAACAGCCCAAAACTCCACCAACAGCCCAAAACTCCACCAACAGCCCAAAACCCCATCCCAGCCAGCCCATATCCCTTCAGAAATCCAACACTTTAATCCAATTCCCAGCCCACCTTTTCCCCTATAGACCCGACCCAAATCCTTGTCCAATTCAAAGAAGAACCCAGAACTTCTTCAGCATTAATTAACAGTGGAAAATGACAAATTCCAGCAGTCCGACGTCCCTCTCACTTCGTCCTTGCAGCCGCGGAAATCGTCATTGTGGCCACGAGATCCTGCCACGTAGCACTCCAAGGACGAGTCGATCGATCGAGCTCGTCCATCTCTCCTTTTCTCTTTCGGAATGGGGTGAAATTTCAGAAAAAGCATGCCTCCCTTCAATGGTGAAAGCTTTTTCTTTTTGAATTCGAATTTCGATTTGGTCCTCGTTCATCCGGATTTGGATCTTTTAAATATACTTCTCATCGTTTCTTTGTGGGTTGTTGGAAACTTGCCGGAATCCTCGGAGTTTTCCGGAGTTGTTGGTGGGAGCTTAGTGTCTCCAAGCCCGTTCGCGTCTCAGTTCGTTGCCCAGAAAGAGGTAATGTCTCCCTTGGCTTTGTTTGATTTCCAATCCTTCCCTGTGTTTGTTAATGATCTGCTCTTCGTTTTGTGTGTATTATGTTTATGTGTGAGTTTTATTTTAATCCCCATATGTTGAAATCTGGTCAAGGAGTGTTCATTGTCTCTGGTTGCGTCATATCGTTCACTGGATTAAAGGAGATGTGTGGCAATCGTGGTGATAAGTTTCTTTAATTAGTTTGATCTTCTTACCTGATGTGTTTGACGTCAATTTCATAGTTAGTTTGCCTGCTGGTGATACTTCTCTAGAAGAGTTAATTCGGTTAAAAATGATATATCACAGTCTGAGTAGTTCTGACCGACTATAGGTTAGCAAGCATCTATGTGTTTGAGTTATATTCATTTCGGGAGATTTTGCCCCCCTTGTTTTGTTGTTAAACCTCTTCTTTAGTGCGGCTTTAATTATTAGCCGATTTTATTTTATTTTCTACATTAGTCTTAAATAGTAATCCGGTTCATTTCCCAGAATATATGTCTTTTTCTTAAAAATGATTTTCTTTGGGCATACTATTCCAAGATATAGGCTCAATGTTCACATGACTGTGTACACGTTGTTTATATGTATATATATATATATGTAGTTTATTATTATTATTATTATTATTATTTTATTTTAGTTTGCTGATTTGAATGTGTGGTAAAGATCAACCTTACTCTTTTTTTTTTATATGTTTGTTGCCCATATGCATGTGTTGCTAACTACTGTATTGACTCATTCGACTTGGAATGATTAACATGCTCTCTTAGTTACTCTTTTAAAGTTCGTTAGCTTTCAATGTGTCTATGTGTAATATACTTTAGTAGGATTGTATGTCGATTTATACTCTCTTAAGCTCGTTCACAGTTCTTAAATAAATCGTGTTACTCTCTTATTTTTATCTCAGGTTGGTTTATATATTAATTCTTTTCCTTTGCTTCGTCTGCATGTGGAAACTCCTTTGAGTTCATGGTGGACTCTTTCTCCTCTCTTTTGCATTTTAAAATTGAGCCATAGGCTCAAGTCTTCCTCATTGAGTCAACCTCTCCTTCATTTGGATCATAGAGAAGCTGGTGAACAGGTCCTTGGAGGCAAAATGCAGGTGGAATGTGGAAATATAAGTCCAAAAGTCCAGAAAACGAGTTGTATACACAATGTATACACTGGCATACATATCTAAAATATTAAAAACCAGAAATACAGGTTGAAGGGGTCGAAAAGGAGTGTATACATTTGGAATACAACTCGATATACACGAAAACGAGCCTAAATATAGCCCGTGTACAGCGGTATACGCCAGATGTATACACATAATTTCAAGTGTAAAAAGGGGCGAAAATGGGCTGAAAACCCATCAGCAGGCCCACTCTTAGAATTTAGGACAGGTTTGGACCAAGAATTTGAATTTGGGCAAAGGGCCCAAATTTGACATTTTCTTCTCACTTGTATTTATTTATCATTGTGTTGACTAACCTTTCTTGTTTTGTTGTTACGGCTTAATTTAATTAAATTCTCAAGAATGGTCATTTCATTTTATTTTTCAAACTGAGGTATACATATTTTATTACTTAGTCTTTATTTTAATATTAGTCTTATCAACACTTAAATTATTTCCCTTTAGAAAATTCCCCTCTAGTTCATTTCCCTTTAGATAAATAAAATGATAAAAAATAATAATAGTAATAAATAAGCAGCTTAAAATAAAATGAGTTTTTACTTAGTTAAAATTTCCAAAATAAGTTAAAATAAATGAGCTCTTTAACTTAATTAAAATTTCAAAAATTAGTTAAAATAAATAAGCCCTTTTATTTAGTCAAAATTTCAAAGTTAGTTAAAATAAGTAAGTTCTCTTATTTAGTTAGAATTTCAAAATAAGTCATAAAAAATGAGTTCTTTACTTAGTTAAAATTTTAAAAAAAATTTAGTCAAAGTCATTTTTAGTCAAATCGCCGGTCAATCGCAAGTTAGCGGACATTCCGAGGGCCTAATACCTTCTCAGAATGTACATTTGAACTCGAACCCGTTTTCAATTGATTTTGTCTATTTAAATCTTTTGGAAACCTTATAGTTTTTTCTTGATTTTTACTAAAAAATTAAGTGGCGACTCTGTCCTTTTGGAAACCCGATTTCTCTTAAACCATAAGTTTAATCGGTTTTTCGAAAACTCAGTCATTTTCCTTTTACATATATTTTTAAATAAAACAATAAGTAAGAAATAATTAATAATTCTTACAGTAGTAACCTGGGTTAAGAATTGTAGTTAAGGATTGTAATATCACTTTGTCCATGTAGGTGACCTGAGTTAAGAGTTGTAGTTAAGGATTATAATATTATATCACTAACTTGTCCATTTAGTTAACCTGGATTAAGAATTGTAGTTAAGGATTGTAATATCACTATCTTGTCCATGTAGGTGACCTGAGTTAAGAGTAGTAGTTAAGGATTATAATATTATATCACTAACTTGTCCATGTAGTTAACCTGGGTTAAATTGTAGTTAAGGATTGTAATATCACTATCTTGTTCATGTACGTGACCTGAGGTAAGAGTTGTAGTTAAGGATTATAATATTATATCACTAACTTGTCCATGGGTTAAGACATGTAGTTAAGGATTGTAAAATCATCATGTTGTCCATGTAGTTAACTTGGGGTTATGAGTTTTTTTTATTTTTATATATATTTCATCAGTTGTCCGGTATCCACTTTGAAGTCGATTAAATATGGATTCATGTCGGAAAGTCCCACATTAGGAGTAAATCGCTCTCTAAAAAAAGGTGACTTCGTATTCAAAAAAATTCAAACTCAAGATCTCTAACTAAAAATAAAAAAATACTTTATCATTCCACGATAACTCTCATTAGTTGGGTTATAAGTTGTAGTTAAGCAAATAAATTTGGTCCCTAAAATTTTTCTATTTAAAAGGGAAGTAAGAAATTAGACATACATAGGCCAACGGGGGGGAATTGTAATTTGTGGTTTGACTAGTAATACATGTTACTCTTCCCTCTTGACGTAATTCATCAGCTGTTTCAATTTTGGGTATAGAATATTCAAAGTTCTTAAAATAAAATTTATATCTTTATAAACTATGTAAAAATATTATAAATTATAATGATTAAGAATTTAAATAATTTAACAATACAAAAATTATAATTAAAAATAAATTTGTTTTAATTTTAAAATTTTAAAAAATATCATAAAATTAAATTATAAATCTAATAATTTAATTTTCAAAAGCATGTAGAATCGAATAACTTGTTAAAAGAACTTTAGAGGAAACTATATGTAAGTGGAGTAACTATAAATGGCCGTATTTTTTTGACTTTTTGGCTTCTTTTTTTTTAAAAAAAAATTATCATTTGATATTGAAGTTTCATTAATTTGATTTTATTGGGATGGAAGGATTTTTTTATATTGAAAGTTCAAATTTGAGATCTTTATTTAAGAAAACAACAATTTCATTCACGGCAGTCTGCATCATATCTTTTATGGTACAGTAGTTTAATTTTGGCTTTGACCTCAAATTAGATTGGGGAATATCAACCACGTCGGGGAAAAACAATAAAATACTATCCGCGCACTTTAATTTATTTGTCCTTTTTTTAAGATTATTTTTAAAAAAAATAGTAAATTATTTTTTAATAATTCTTTAATTTCAACTAATATATTTAAGATGATAAGAGTAAAGAACATTTGGTACATTTAACATATCTTTATTTTAAGATCACAAAATTTAAAAATATTATTTATTTTCTTAAATTTTGTGTCAAATTAAGAAAAGTCAAATAAATTAAAACAAAGAAAGTATGTCCGAGTGAAGTCCGACCACACAATTAAGAGTTTTAAGTTATGTAGATTAAAACTTGTCAAATTAAATCGCATTTGAGTTTCATTCTACATTATTAGAAGCGAAAGTAGTCAACAAACGCCGCTTCTAGCATATTCAATTGAGAAGAAACATATTTCAACTAATAATATTTTTAATATCAAATTACATAAAAAAAAAATGAAAAAAGAACCGTCAAATTGAAAGATTTTGCATAATGCTAAACTCAATTACCAAAAAAGTTCACGATAGTATTTTTGGCGTATCTAAAAATAATAATTATGAAGGAATGACTTGATTTTTGTGGGATCTGTTAGTTTTCTAATAAATTCAGATTTCTAGCTGATTTTCGGCAATAATATTAAAATTAGATTATTCCAAATTCACATCACATAGGATCCATCAGAGAGAAAGCGCTACAATTAGCGATTGATGGTAGTGTATTATATATAAAGATGTTCCATGTCTAAGGGTGCCAATGTTAAGGATTGTATAATATTACTAACTCTATGCCAGGACCACGCGACTCATGTTTTGAATTGTAGTTAAGCAATTTTAAATGGGAACCACGTAAGGGCATCTAATGAATGTATGTTTGGTGAGAAAAACTATAGGCGTATATAAAATTTTGAGACGATGGATGAACTATTACAAAAAGGTGCATGCTGTGTCATAGATATTGAGATTTGAACTCATTGATGGTATATTATATCATTCAATACTAATAGTTTTAATATACATATTTGATTTAATTATATAAAAACATTATAATAAGATTTAAGTAAAAAATGCTACCAATATTATGAAAAACTTTAAAATTTTGAAAGATTTATGAAGAAAAAGTATTAATTAAAATGTCAAAATGCTACCAATAACCACTTAGAGAAGTTTAACTCAATTTTAAAAACAAAAAACAAGATAGATATAAGATTTAAATTTCTAGCCTTACTTAGAGAGGTGTAAGTATTTTTTAAATTTCTAGCCTCACTTTAAGTGTGGGTTCACACATTTATATTTAAGTATTTTTTTAAAAAACATATATGATACTACTATATATGATATCGGAAGGAGAGCATTGATTTACATGCACTTGG
Source organism: Solanum acaule (assembly GCA_036250505.1). Lineage (NCBI taxonomy): Eukaryota > Viridiplantae > Streptophyta > Magnoliopsida > Solanales > Solanaceae > Solanum > Solanum acaule. The sequence goes on along the minus strand of JAJOOR010021875.1, from coordinate 8,999 downwards.
AGAACCCCACTTGAATACGCCCCTAGAGAAAATGATCAAAATGGTTCTTAATGCATGAGTAATGTTTTATCTTGGTACTTAATACATTTCATTTTATTGGAATGGTCTTTAATTTATAACAAAAATATTCATTTTAGTTCTTAATATATTTCATTTGATTAAAATGGTCTTTAATATATAATAAAAATATTTATTTTAATTTTTAATATATTTCACTCAATTAAAATAATCTTTAATATGTAATAAAAATATGTTCATTTTGATCCTATTACCTTACATCTAATAAATTTATAAGGTAAGTGCTAAATTTAAATGTTAGTCCACATGATTAAGAAACTTCACTATTGTTGTCTTCTATTCTCTCTTAAGGGGAAAAGATGCAAGTGTAGAACTAGGAATGGCCGATTTTCTTGACTTTTCCTGGGCAACAGTTTAATTTATCTTTGACCTCAAACCCAAGATATCAACCACGTCGGAAAAAAAATAATAATGTAATATCTCGAGTTTCCAACTATTTTAATTATTTTATTTTATTTTTCTTTCAATGGATTTTAAAAAAAGGTAACAATTTTAGTTTCACCTTACACATTTAAGATGATAAAGAATAAATTTTGTTTAATACATTGAATATAGGGAAAAAGGTCTGAAATATATCTGAACTTTGACCGAAATTGTTGTAACAATATCGAATTTTGAATAGGACCTTTTACCCCATGCACTATTTAATAGTGTATTTTAAATGTATATATGTGTCCACGTGGACATCATAAATATTGCATCATTATAAATAGTAATGTGTCCACGTTGACACATAAATACATTTAAAATACACTATTAAATAGTGCAGGGGTAAAAGGTCCTCCACAAAGTTTGGTATCGTAACAACAATTTCGACCAAAGTTAAAATATTTTTCAAACCCTTTTTCCTTTAATATATAGTTTAAAATCAATAAATAATATCACATATATTAGGACGAAAAGAATAGCTATTAGGTGATTTCTTCATGTTGTTCAAGTCTTCTCAAATAGCGTCGTATCATATGCTAATGTCAATAAATTAGTTGAAGTGGTCACTACATTATTGACAAGAAACCATGCATGTTCATCCCCCTCCCAGTAAAATTGAAAATAATTCCACCCCTCCAAATAAGCCTGGGTCGGTCCGTCCAGTTTCGGCCCATTAAGGCCGGCCCGGTAAGCCTTGAATCAACACCCGACCCACATATTTAGTATATATTAGAAGTATGTATATAATTTAATGTAAACATTTTATTATATTTAGTATATATTATAAGTATATATAAATATAATGTAAGTATTTTATTTATTAAATAAATAGTAAGTTGTGTGTGTTTTTAGTTATACTATAAGGGGTCGTTTGGTGTAAAGGATAAGGAGAGTTAATCCTGGGATAAATTTTAAGTAACCTTTAATCTCTTGTTTGGTTGCAAAGCTTGGGATAACTTATCCCAGGATTAATGATTAGTACTGGGATAAGTTATCCCTCTACTTGGATGGTATAGTAATCCCGGGATAACTTATCACGGGATAAGATACATAAATGACAAATATATCCCTTTATACTCTATTTATACCTCACTTTTCACATTTATGTATAACTATTTTTGAATGTCTTCAACCTCATTAATCTTAAATAATTCTTTTACAAAAAAAAAAACAAACTCATTACTAAAAAAAATTTATGTAATGCAAAATCATAGTACGTATCTTATTATAAATTTGCTTTTTCACTAAACAAAAATATTACCACATGTCCTCCCGATCAACCTCCCCCTCCCCCCTCCCCTACCCTCAATATTATTTTTAATATCGTGTATATAATAATATGCACTACTTCTTATTTTTATGATAATTTTTATTTATGAATATATTTGACTAATTCTTATGTTTATTTATATTTTGATTTCTCACAAATCCTCTTTTACTCTAACAAACTTAAGATGGAAATTCTATTTTTAAGCTAACTAAGAAAAAAGTTTTATTTTTAAATACATACTACCATAGTGGGAATGCACACACAAAAATATTTAAGCTAAATAAGATGCAAGTTTTATTTTTTTTTAAATGAATAATTAAAGCTTGCAAAGAAACTACAAAAAAACTAAATAAAGTGAAGGGTAATTTTGTAAACAAACAACTTGTTCTTAAAATTTATGTAATACATATTATTTTGAATAGAACAAACCAAACACTCAATAAAAAATAATCTCAGCATAACTTATCATCATAACTAATCTCAACATAACTTATCCTAGCATAACTAATCTCATCATAACTTGTTTTCAAACCAAACGACCCCTAAGTATATATATAAAAAATAAATAATAAAATGTAATCAATCTATGTCATACATAGTTATAATTATAACAAAACTAAATAGATAACAATACAATATATTGATAATTGACTCAAACTTCCGATTTAATAAATGATAATAAAAAGAATTTATATGAGTTCGGCCAGTTTAGCCCTATAAAATTGTTTATTGGGTTACGGACCAGTTTTTTCAGTGGATTTACTGTTAGACCCGTACCAGCCTGGCCCATTAGTTGAGAACCCGGTCCAGCCCAATCCAGTATATCAAGAAGTTTTTTAAAAACGGGCCAGGCTGGCTCGGCCTGACCCAGTTAACAGTTTTACCCTCCTTCACTGAAAATACGATTTTTGTTGAAATTATTTTGTTAAATAGACATAAGACCACGATAAAGTTTCACCTGGAGAGAGTAGAAAACAGAGGAAATACACAACAGGGGAAACACGATTTGTACCTTATCAGAAAAGAAAACATATTCATATACTTTTAACATAATAAAAAAGCAATATTGTCACTCGATAACATGCATGAACATACATGCAACTTAATATTAATACAACAATTGAAATTTCGAAATAACATGAGAAAAAATCATGCTACTTATCAAGTAAAACACACATACATACATAAAAATCAAAATTAAACAGGAAGAGTAAACCTCTGTTCCATTGGATAAAAACCCATATTCATCCTCCTCCTTAGATAGTTCCAAACAGTAATTTCACTCTGAAAATACTCTTCTTCTTCGAATTTTTGCATAATTTTCTTGAAAACCCAAAGTAACATTTCGCCTCCGGAAAGCAGAAAACAGAGGGAAAACACAACATGGGAAACAGGGTACGTGAAGAGAACAGAAGCAGTGGAAGCAAAGAGAGAGAAGTAAAGAAAGTCATAACATTGTGTAATAGGAGTAAAGAAGTGACAGAAAGTCTCATTGTTTTGGGATTGGTGGTAAAAGGATCAGTGCCTTGATATTTTAGCTGTATAAAATTGAGTAAAATGGTAAAGAAGAATCCAACAAGTGCGATACTCTGTTCCTGCATGAAAATGGAATTGAAAAAGTTTCTCCATGCGTGGAGGACAATTCTTACATTATAGGCCATTATTATTTGAAGAAGACGCTAAGGGCAGGGCAAATATAAAAGGGTTGATCAAGATGATGAAGGAGGAGAAAGGTTAAACCCTTTTATATTCTTATTTCAGGAGACTGACTTTTGTTTATGTTTCCTCCTCCGGCTCTTTCCTCCCTTTTTCTATCTTTAGAAAAAGGGAGGAAAGAGCCGGAGGAGGAAAGTCAATAAGGTCTCATGAAATAAGAATATAATAGCAATAAAATAACCCCTCATACAACTAGTACTAGTTTGTACCTCATACATAATAATCTCTGTGTTCCAATTTATGTGTACTTTTCATTTTTCGAATTGATGTGCATTTTTTATTTTTTGAGAGTCAAAAAATTTAAGCTTGATCGAAAATTTATGCATAAATTTTTAATTTTTTTAAAGATTTATATATCTGTAAACTATGTAAAAGGTACTATAAGTCACAACAATTGATAATTCAAAATGTTCAAAAGATTTATGAAAAATTTACGATCAAAGTTAGACTTGTTTGAATCTCAAAATTTGAAAATTGCCACATAAAATGGGACGGGGAGTAAAAAATTTCTGTTTTAATTGACAAAGCTTGACGTGACATATAGCAGGATTAATATCTAGAATCCGTTTCATCACGAGAAGTTTTCATTTTTTTATTAGAATGTTTTTTACTTTATTTAAAAATTAATGTTTGTTCATGAAAATTTAAAAATCCATTTTTCACTTTTTTCATTCGTGTTGAAGTAATTCTTGAATAAATTAGAAAATGAAAATAATCCCGATGGTTCAGTTCAAAGTTTACAATTAAGAAAATCTTCACTTTTTCAATTTTTAATCGACAAAGTTTGACGTATAGCAGGATTAATATCTAGAATTTGTTTCATCACGAACTTTTCATTTTTTTATTAGAATGTTTTTTACTTTATTTAAAAATAAAAATTAGTATTTGTTCATGAAAATTTAAAAAATCATTTTTCACTTTTTTCATTCATGTGGGTAGTCAGATGAACAACCTTCGTTGAATTTTAAAAAAAATATATATGTTAAATATCGATATTTTTGGATGTATACTAATTGTTGAATAACCTTGATATACCATAGAAAGAAAGATAGCTCAATGATTAAGACTGTTCAAAGTTGTCTCAATGGCTTAGGTTTGAACCCAAACTAAGGTGCTTTGTTTAATTTTTTTTAGTTTCGTTTTTTCAAGAGAATATAAATACGTTCCAATCTTTATAATCTGAACAACAAGGTTTATTTTTTCAAGTGTCCTAAACTATAACCTCCCATAATACCATCATTGTTGTGAGTTTCTATATTATTTTTATCCAATTTAAAATTTAATTGTGTTAAAAAAGGTTAGTAAATATAATATTTTAAAAAAAATAAGTTTAATATGACATGGCATCTACTTAGCCAGGAGAGAGATTTTGCTAGTTAATTATTTTTAAAATAAAATAAAAATAATTGAATGAAATTATATTCGTTAAAGAAACAAATCTCAAACACAAGACCCATCATAAAATTTACTCCTTAATATAGAATATAGGGTGATCTTTGACATATTTATACGCCTAAAAGCTAAATGAAATTGCCAAAGTCATTGTTCAATTTGCCTTAATTGCTCCAATTGAATCCTTAAGTTGGTGCGATAGGATCAAATTAAACTTCGATTCTTAAATTTAATTCACCGGTCTATCATAAAGTTGGTGCCACTTTTAGTTAACGTTTTGGCCCACAAATTTCCAAATGTTTGGAAAGATATTTTTTTTTTTAAAAGTGCTGATTTATATTCTTAAGTTCTAAAAATTATTTAAAATATCTATAGACTTTGGTTCATCATTTTATAATGAAAATATTTCATGAAAAGCCATGACAACGAACATAATTAATATGAATTTTAAAAAAGGAAAAACACAAAGGGAAAATACCATTGGTAATGGTTTGCATATGAAAAATTACTATTACTACTTGTAACTAGAGGCGACTTTGAAAAATTAAGCTCGGATAAAAATTATATAAAATATATATATAACGGTATAAATTTTGTACAACAGATTAGGAATGAAATTTAGTCCAAAACTATAAATAGCTGAGTGTTTTTATAAAATATAAGCTTGGATAATCTTTAAATTTTTTAATATCACAAATACTAGAATTTAACCAAATTCTAGTTTTTTTTTCGTGAACTGGGATGTTTATCTAATATATTTGCCAAATAATAATAAATCATATGACTAAACTTTAATTTCCGTTTTTTTTCAAATATATTTATGGTCAAACTAACATGTAGCACTTTTTGTTTGGTTTTAATTCAAAATGTGTAGATTTTACTTTTGCCTCAACTTGCCCATCCAGTATAGTTCTATTATGCTGCTTTAATAAGATATATTTTTCAACTTTTTTTTTTCACGTTTTTTCCAAAATTTAATTAATATCCATCACAAATCCAATTTCTTTCAAATTAAAAACTCCATTATTTTCATATTATTTAATCTCTTCCCTGACTTCTCTATATATTCAACTTCTTAACAAAATTAAAGTGCATAACAATATATATATATATATATATATATACATATATATATAACATGAAATCTGCCACAAGAAATTTCTACAGCTAAATTATATTATTGTTCTTGTTTCTCGCTAAGGTTAAAAGAGAGTAAGAGATTTCTTCGATACTCTTAGTTCTTCATAATATTATATTATATATAGCCATAGGTGTTGGTTAATACAAGATAAAAACTATATACTCCCTCCGTCCTATTTTATGTGAGGTAGTTTGACTCACGAATTTTAAGAAAAAAAGAAAGACTTTTAAAACTTGAAGTCCAAAATGAATGATAAAAAATTGTGAAGCTGTAAATTATTTCATTAAAGGTAAAATAAACATTTTATAGTTAAGTTATTACTTAATATAGAAATGTGTCATTCTTTTTGTGACTGACTAAAAAGAAAAGTAATTCACATAAGTTGGGACAAAGAGAGTAATTATTAAAGCATATGTGCTCTAGTTTTTGGACGGTAGGAGCACCAATGTCTCAAAAGTATGATGAAAAGTATCTACATACCATTTACGCTATTTCGGTGATATATTTGTCATTTTTCCCATATATATATATATAGTAAAATGTAATCAATCTATGTCATAAATGGTTATAATTATTAAAAAATTAAATAAAAAACAATACACTATATTGATAATTGACTCAAATTTTTGAATTAATAAATGGTGATAAAAAATTGTCCGAGTTAGACCCATTAGCCCGGTGGGTCAAAACCTGAGCCGACCCATAAATCCCGATAAAATTGCTTAACGGGTCATGGACCAATTTTTTCAGTGGATTTACTGTTAGACCAATACCAGCCCGGCCCAATATAATATATCGAGAAGCTTTTTTTTAAGAGGAACTTTCACATATAGCCACTCAAAAATAGCCTAATTACTCTCCATAGCTGTAGTTTGATAATTACAATTCGTAGCTACCTGTTACAGGAAGGAGAGAGGCGAGTGAGACTGGGAGAGAGAGGAGAGAGGTGAGCGAGAGAGGGCAAAGAGTGGGAAAGAGGTGAATTATATATGTATATCGGTTAGATAATTGTATATTATACATATTCATTTGTATATTCTGGCGAATTATACATATACAAATGTGGCTAATTATATAAACTCGAAATCAGCTCACGTGATTAATGTATAATGTTAATCGTGAGTGGTAATTATAACAAACTATAGCTATGATGAGTAATTAAATAGTATAAGTTTGCTTAACCGCGTAATTTTTTTATTTTTTTTTAATGGGCTGGACTGGATCGGCCTCCTTCATTGAAATACGATTCTTCTTGAAATTGCTGCATTTTATTTTCTTGAAGAGCCATATATACCGTAGTAATGTTTCAACTTTCACGTCGAGAGAGCAGAAAAGAAAGGAAATACACAAGAGGGGAAACAAGATTTGTACCTGTCAGAAAAGAAAACATATTTATATAGTATTTACTAACATAATAATCTGTAGTAATACAACTTTTTCTATACCATGAATTTCACAACAACATTGTCACTTGATAACAAGCATGATCATGTATTTAACTTAATATTAGTACAACAACAATTGAAATCTCGAAAAATAATGATGGTGCTTATTAAGTATAAAACACACACATCAGTCATCAACACGTACATAAAAATCAAAATTAGACAGGAAGATTAAACCTCTGTTTCATTGGATAAAAACCCATTTTCATCCTCCTCCTCAGATAGTTCCAAACAGTAATTTCACTCTGAAAATACCATTCTTCTTCTTCTTTATAAATTTCAGGATGGAAGATCCATTTTTATTTTTTTTGAAGAATACTGTTTTAAGACTCTTCCCCTTTGGACTTCCTATATATTTGGATAATATTTCTTGATTTCTTACTAAATCACTTTTGCTAAGTATTAGAGTTGGATTAATTCAAATTCACGTCGAATAGGGTTCATATGAGGTAGTGTTCCAAGTAATAAGCCTTTTAACTAAACTCTTAACTTGTACTGAAGTCGGACTAATTCAAATTCGTGTATTCAGGAGTAGCGCTCCGACTGTCAATAAGAGATAATCTATGAAATTAGTCCAAGTGGTCACTACATTGTTCATCTTCCTCATAAAATTGCAAACAGTTCCACCCGTCCTTCACTGAAAATACAATTCTTCCTGAAATTATTTTCTTGAAGAGCCATAGACCATAGTAACGTTTCACCTCGAGAGAGCAGAAAACAGAGGAAATACACAACAGGGAAACAAGATTTATAGCTTCTCACAATAGTAATGATAACAACCATGATTATACGTTTAACTTAATATTACAACAGCAATTGAAATCTCAAAACAACATGAGAATTAATCATGGAACTAATTAGACAGTAAGAGTAAACCTCTGTTCCGTTGGATAAACAATCATATTTGCCCTCCTTCTTAGATAGTTCCAAATTGGTTCACCACTCATCCTCCTTCTCTCAAAATACCATTCTTCTTCTTCTTCCAATTTTTGTATCATTTTCTCGAAAATCCAAAGTAACATTTCCCCTCCAGAAAGCAGAAAACAGAGGAAATACAAAACAGGGGAAACAGAGTCTGGGAAGAGAACAGAGGCAGTGGAAGCCAAAGACAGAGAACTAAAGAAAACCATAACATGGTGTACCAGGTCGGAGAATTTCCGGTACATATAATGACGAGAACATTTCAGCTTAATAGCGTATACTAAACAGTATAGGAGCAAAGAAGTGACAGAAACTCTCATGGTTTTCGGATGAGTCGAAAAAGGATCAGTCTTGTTATTGCCTTGATATTTTAGCTGTAGAAAATTGAGTAGAATAGTGAAGAAGAATCCAAAAACTGTGAGGGAACAAGTTGTGGTGCTCTGTTCCTGGTACATATAGAAAATGGAGGATTGTGTAGCCATGAAAGTGGAATATGCTTGGAACAAAAATAGGCCAATTCTTGAATTATTAGCCATTTGAAAAAATTGAAGTTGAGAGACAATGCAAGAGAGTATTAATGTGTGTGTATATAGAGATGAAGAAGATA
>JAJOOR010021874.1:0-13783 GCA_036250505.1 Solanum acaule | reverse complement strand
AAAACAACGTTATAAGTTTACTTAATTTTATAAAAATGGAAAATAAATTTATTTTTTAATATCTAATAAAATAGTATAAATCTCAATAGGTTTTCAAAACAAAATTTTCATTTATTTAGAAAATTAAATGAAAATCGGCTGAAATATGGGGAAAAACGCTGTTACAAGGAGTCGAACCTGCGACCCAGCACTTATATTGCGAATTCTTGAACCCCCTTTACCACTGAACCAAGCCCTTAGCTTATGTTCAGGGGGTTCATCACTTGGTATATACATATAAATCGAAAAATTGATCCTATATATACCGTGTAATTTTTCCAACGAAGGGGGTTCGGATGAACCCCCTTGGATCCATGTAGATCCGCCCCTGGTTATAGCTATAGTTTGCATAATTGCGCTCCATAGCAAACTTTATGTTTGCTATGGCTATTAATATGTATATTTCGATATACTTATACAAAAGAATTAATTGTATAAGTATATATTTGGAATCTGTATACAAATATATACATTTTTGTATAATTTGTGTTTGTATAAAGCGAGAAAGAGAGAAAAACAAAAGAGAATTGGGTAGGGAATGATTTGTATTGTATAAGTATAAGTGTATAGGATAAAAAGATATATATTTGTATTTGTATATACAATTTTCTCTCGCTTTATACAAACACAAACACAATTTATACATTTGTGTTTGTATAAAGCGAGAGAGGTGAGAGAGAGAAAGTGGTGAGCGAGATCAGGTGAGTGGTGAGCGAGATATCTTGGGAGGGAGGCGAACGAAAAGATATGTATTTGTATTTGTATATACAGTTCTCTCGCTTTATACAAACACAAACATAATTTATACATTTATGTTTGTATAAAGTGAGAGTGGCGCGAGAGAAAGTGGCGAGCGAGATACCTGAGAGAGAGGTGAATGACAAAGTGTTTACTACGGATTAGCATTAAATGAAACTATAGTTATAACATTTAATTTTAATTAATAATTTACTATTTTATATAATTTTCCCAATTAAAAAACGATGAAGATAGGGAAAATGTATATGTGGACACTCAATTTATTACACTTTTAGGATTTGGCTCACCTAAAATACCAAAAATTCTCCATTTTCCTAGCCTTGAAATTTTAACATGTGTCTATTCAATAGTAATCAAGAGGATCATATTTATTTGATTGACACGTGTTATCTTTTAAGTGGTCACTCAACTAATTAATTCTTTTTAGGATTTGGCTCACCTAGGGTACCCAAGATGTGTTAGATATGAAGACATATATTTTCTTAGAAATTGTTTTTTTAAGAAAATAAATGAATTTCTTACTTATTTTCTTGTGTTTGATATTATATGTAAAAAATATATATACTATTCTTCAAGTATTTGTATATAATTTAGACAAATAATATGGGAGGTGGGGATGAAGGCTATAAGTGGTCGGGTGAAGATGAAGTGTGTTAGAGGGTGGAGAAAACACAATCAATGTGAAATGTCACTTGTAGAACGTAAATGAATAAACAATATTCTTAAACTATATGCGATTTAACAAAAATGAAAAATACCTTCCGTTAATACCCAATTCAAGGGGAGATTCTGAGGTGTCTTCAATTTTCTTTTCATACTCACTCGTTCATATAGCCCACGGGGTTAATAATAGGTAATTAACAATAGTAAAAGAATTATACATCTCTAACGTATCTCTTTCAATAACTAACGGAGTCAAGCTTTGAAGCCAAGGGGTGGTTTTAAATTTTAAAAAGATATCGTTTGGCTGGGACTATATTTTCCCCTTCATATCATATATTTTAGGATTCCTTAATTTAAATATTATAAAAATAATTAGTTAATAATTTGGGGAACAATAAATTATATTTTTATCTTATACGAAGTCTTTTAATGAAGATTAAAAAGTTCAATCAATATTTTTAAGAACCTATTCATGTTTTAAATATAATATAGACTTGTTTAGTAAACGTGTTTTCCACATGAGTCATTAAATTAGAAAATATTGGGCCATTACATGTATAAACACACAAGTGAAAAGATATTAATTAATCTGAAATTTAAGTATAGATTATATTAGAAATTATGTACAAAAGAAATCTAAATAATAAGAGAGGAGATATATTTGATAACTTATAGAGTTACGTTTCATTTTCAATTCAAATCATGCTAAGAAATCTCAAATGGTATTGTTGACTAATAGAAATTGTCAAAACATAATTTGAAACTTTAAAATAATAAAAGAGGGCTTGAATTATTTTAACAAAATGTATACTATCTTACATATACTGATCATTGTAAATATATTCATAGAAATAGATTGACATATAAAATATATTATTCAAACACGATAATATTTTTGAAATATATTATTCAAACACCATTGACTAAATACAATAAAATCTCACTAAATTAATATAAGTGGGACCATAATATATTATTATTTTGTAGATGTATTAGTTAATCGTTAAATTAATATTATTAATTTAAAGAGTGTTTCGACACCGCAAATGTTCGGTGATTAAATCTCAAAGAATTTAAATGAATCCATTTGTGAAAACGTCATTCATGAACTTAAGGTCATGGATTAATAATCTCGGTTACCGCAATAAAATGGACATTAATAACTTGTTCGATGGGTGAAAATAATAATGTTCAGAGGTCTAGAGCTTAGAAGAAATTGTGGATACCATTGAAAAAAATAATGTTGATGATAAAGTTGAAGATTATCATTGGAACCAGTTACACATAAGGAAACACTTATCACATTTAGAACTCATCACAATTTTATGGTGCCGTTCAAAAAGATTGTCCGAAACTTTTGGATGCAATAAGAAAAGTTAAGATGAGCTTCAACAAGATTATTTAAATTTTAACAAAAAACATAACACAATTAAATCATATTTCACTAAATTGTCTTAGATATATTTGTACTTTTAAAAATTATTAGTTTATAATATTTATGGGATCATATATTTATATAGGAGTCTTCTGAAAATATATTATCTTATCGAAATATGTGATTTTTTTCATTGGCCCAAGTCGGGACCGGAGAAAAATATTATCTTAGAGAAGTTATTAATTAACCGAGTATTAATTTAATGAGATTTTACTGTAAAGAAAAAAAAGCTCCATTGACTAACCAAAAAATTTCAAAAATAAATAAATTCATTAGCCATTTAATATATGTGCAGATCCAAAATTTGAAGTATTTGAATTTCTAAGATAATCTCATGTTAATATATAACAGTAATAACTCAATTCGTATAAATTTCTTCTTCTTTATAAGTTTTGAGTAAATATTATTGAATTCACGTGAACTCATATATTATGTGTGTGCTAAATCTGCATCGATTGGATGTGAACTCATATGTTATGTATGCTAAATCCGCATCGATTGGGCAATACGATAACTTGGGTACCTAAATGCTAGTAAATATTTATGCAACAAAAAAAAAACACGTACACATAATCAAACTAACAATATAAATAAACATAACAACATGAAGTGCATTAACTATATACCAAAAAAGAAATAAAGTTTATTTCATAGAAAAAAACTTATAGAAATATTCCAACAATAATACTAGCTATAGTCTGCATGCATGCAGATAATTAATTAACTAAACAATTCTTTTTGTAAAAAAAAAAAAAAAAAACCTAACTTGCTCTATAACATCTCAAAAACAATCTGATTATTACTAATTAAAGAAGTTATAATTAACATAATTAATCATTAATTTTAGCACCAAAAAGTCACAAGAACAATAATAATTACATCTAAAAAAATTATTGGCATTGAACTTGTAGTTGAACCTATTGCTATTGCTGCAGCTGCTGGTGATGGTGCAAAAATCCATTTCACAATAATAAAAAATAAAATAAACAAACAGAACCCACGACTTAATAAAAGCAACACTAGGTCGATCATAGCTGGAGAACGATCAGGGTTCAGGATTTAAGACTCGAGAAGGTAATTAACAAAGAAGACTATTGAATTGTGTATGTTGGAGGAGTTGTGCATGTGAGACTATTTTTATTATATATAGGAGGATGGGTTATGTTATATTTGTACAGACAGTGTAAAAAATATTTATAGAATTAGATTAGTTATAAGGTAATTTTAATTTTATTTATTTTTGGTAGTGTTGAATAAATGGTATATTGAGAGTGAATTTTTTATTTGCTAAAATATATATAGATGGAAGTATTATTGAGGAATTACCAAAAAAAAAAGAAGAAAAATAGTAGGTGTAATTTTTATTGTGTTTCGAAGTTATTTATGAGTTGTTATAAAATATATTATTCAAACACAATATTATTTATTTTACACGACGGCTAAAACTTGCCAATATTGTCAATTATTCATCATATAAACACACATAGATATGTATGTGTGTAAACACACACACAAAAGATAGATAGAGCTTTTAATTCTTGTCAAGGTGACCCTCTATATCCTTGTTTAAGTCGAGGATAATACCCAATTCAATGAGGGGTTCTGGAGTGTCTTCGGTTTTCTTTTCGTACTCAATTGTCCATGTTACCCATTGAGGTTCACAAGATACTGCAATAGTAAAAGAATTATACATCTCCAACACATCTCCTCCAATGATTTTCCAACGGATTGATTTCTTATGAGGATCGATGTCTTCAATAATTTGCTTTGTAAACTTGTTTTGTCCACCTATAATCATTATAATTAAAAAAAATACGAGAGATGTGTTACTCTTAGTTCAATTGCTCTAATCCTCATGAAAGACTTAAACATTTACAAAATAATAATTTTTATCTTATTTAAATTTTTTCCTCGTTTTTCATTCTCATTTTCTTCAAAAATTATTTAATGCTCATGAATATTTGAATTTTCTACTTTTCATGAATGGAGTTATCTTTAAAAATCTCGAAAAAGAAGTGCTAACATTATGAGAATTATTAGGGAAAATTATAATTTTGATTTTATTATTTATGTTTGATATAACAAAAGTAATATTCCACGGAAAAAGTCTTTTTCTGCAAAATATATCTTTTAGTATTTAATTGGTGAAATGATATATATTACCCAAAACATACACTATTAAAGACTAATAATAATATTAAGAAATCACAGAATATTTTAATTTGAAGAACCTTTTAAATAACTAAATATTAATAAATAATGTCTCTGTGTTAGTTGGAGCAGATAAAATAAAATTTTAAAACTAAGATATTACTTCCCACACAAGTGAAAGAAGTTCTTTTCCTTTCTTAAAGCAAAAGGCATTCCTTGGAATATAAATTGTAGTTGAACATCATTAAATAACTTTTTCATGAAAGTTATTTTAATTTCGTGAAAAATAACTTTTATATTACCAAATACATCTAAATATAGAAAATTGATGCAAGTAAATCATATTGTGTGAGTGATAGAGAGGGAGAGAAAGAGTCGGAAAATGTGTGTTACCGTCATTATAATTCCAGCTAATAATTGAATCAATTTTTACGATTTCACCTTCATGAATCTCAAATCGATTGAAAGCACGACTTATAGTGGGTACATGATGCGCATTGGTGTGAAAAATATCATGAATCAAGTGTCCTCCACACTTTACTTCTATTGAAGCAATTAACTTACCTTTTAGGCCCATATTTCTTTTTTCTCAAAGTGACAATTATAAGTTGTGAAAAGAAAATGGTGAAAAAATATCGAGAACTAGTAATCTTTTAGATTATAAGTGAACCCTCAATTTATTAAATTAACTTTTAGGATTTGGCTGATCACCTCGAGTACCTAATTTCTCCATTTTCCCAAATTTGAAATTTTAACATGTGCCTATTCAATAATCAAGAGGATCAGATTTATTAGATTGACATGTGCTATAATTAGTGGACACTCAATTAATTAATTTTCTTAGGATTTGGCTCACCTTCAGTACCTAAGCTGTGTTAGGTATGAAGAAAATATTTTCATAAAAGTTTTTTTAGAAAAATAAGTGGATCTCTTACTTATTTGTGTTTGGTAATAAACAAAAAATATTATCATAAAATGTCTGTATATAATCTAGACAAATAACGTGGTGGAGATGAGGGCTACAAGTGGTGGGATAAAGATGAGGTATTGTTGTATTTAAGATGTTTTGATGATCCTCATAAATGTTGGGACCAGGTCCCTGACAGAGTTAGTATCGTCCAAGTTAAGAAAGGGGCACAATTGTAAAGCTGTCAGGTCAGGCGGTTGGTGAAGCAAGTCAGTGTACTTCACCAATAGGAGGGGACAAGGTTGTTTGTCCATTGGTCAACAATTCTTCTTAATTGATATACTCAAAGAAACAAACAATTTTATGATTCATTGATTCAAAGTGAGCGAGTGAGTCTTTCCAAGAAATCAAGCTTCAAAATACAGATACAACAAGGGACCTGATCAACTGAAGAAGTGTAATCAGCGTGTTGTTGTTTTGAATGCTCGTACTGTGCTAACTTGTAGGATTCGTTTCACTATTATAAGAACAGTTTCAAACTCTTGTGTGTAGTGAGTGTAAGAACATTGTTAGAGTTAACTTTGTGTCTTATGGTTTGAAGTCTATATTAATTAATGTTAGTTAATATAGTGGGCAATGAATGCATTGCTTTGGCTCAGTAAGTAATAGGAGTATTACTTAGTGTGAGATTATGAGTTTAGTCTCATTGTTGTAAGTTGAAATCTGTATTCACTTTTGCTTGTGATTAGTGAAAGCAGTTGAAAACTCTGTATGACAGGTCGTGGTTTTACTCTCTTGAGCAAGGAGGTTTCCACGTAAAAACGCTTGTGCCTGTTTTACTTTGAGTTATTTATTTTCGGCACTTTTATTCTGTTTGGGGACCTGGTCCTGTGATCACTGGTGGACGCATACCTTTCAACAAGTGTGTTGGAGGGTGGAGAAGAAACAATCAATGTGAAATGTCACTTGCAGACTTTAATTTATTTTCTATACTTTCATTAGAAAAGCCATTTTATTTATTTTTAACGAACTTACTTTCTTAGTGATAATATTTTTCAATTTTTTACGTCCAAATCGAACACACCAGTATCTCAATTGTTGCAGACTTTATTTTCTCTAAGAAATTCCAAATGATGCATTGTTGACTAATACAAGGTATCAAACATAAATTGAAGCTTTTAAAAATAATAAAAGTGGGCTTTGATTATTATAACAAAGTGCAATATCTTACATATACTACTGACTATTGAAAATATATCCATAGAAAGAGATTGACATATACAATATATTTCAAACACAAAATTATTTATTTCACACGATAGCTAAAACTTATTAGTCTTGGTACATTTCGTGTACTTGTGTCATCATACAAACACACACATATATATATATATATTAATTCTTGAGAAGGTGATCCTCCATATCCTTGTTCAAGTTAAGTATAAGACCCAATTCATTGAGGGGTTTTGGGGTGTTTTCAGTTTTCTTTTCGTACTCAATTGTCCATGTAATCCACTGAGGTTCACAAGATGTTATAATAGTAAAAGAACTATACATCTCCAACACATCTCCTTCAATGAATTTCCAACGGATTAATTTCTTGTGAGGATCAATGGCTTCAATAATTTGTTTGGAATTTTTTTTTTGTCCACCTATAATCATTATATGATAAAAAATACAAGAGATGTTACTCCTAGGTCAACAGCTCAATTCCTCATGAAAGACTTAAATATTTACAAAATAATATTTTATCTTATTTAAAATTTTTCCTCGTTTTTCATTCTCATTTACTTAAAAAATTATTTAATGCTCATTAATATTTGAATTTTCTATCTTTTTATGAATTAAATTATCTTAAAAAATCTCGAAAAAGAAGAGCTGACATTGTGGAGGTCTGGAGAATATAGGAATTATTAAGAAAAATTATAATTTTGATTTAATTATTTATGTTTGGTAAAAAAAAAGTAATATTCTACTGAAAAAAGTCTTTTTCTGCAAAAATATTTTTTAGTATTTAATTGGTGGAATGGTATATCTTCTAAAGCATACACTATTAAAGACTAATAATAATATTAAGAAATCAAAGAATATTTTTAATTTGACGAATATTGAGTAACTAAATATTATGAGTAATAAATATTGTCTTAGTGTTAGTTGGAGCAGATGAAATAAATTTTAAAATAAAGATAATTTAAATTAAGATTTCTTGAAGCAAAAGGCTTCCCTTGGAATATATATGCATGCTAATCGAACATCATATTGTGAGTGTGAGAGAGAAAGAGTTGAAAAATGTGCATTACCCTCGTCATAATTCCAGCTAATAATCGAACCAATTTTTACGATTTTATCTTCATGAATTTCAAATTAGTTGATAGAACGACTTATAGTGGGTACATGACGCATACTGGTATGAAGAATATTATGAATCGAGTGTCCTTCACACTTCACTTCTATTGAAGTAATTAACTTACCTTTTAGACCCATATTTCTTTCTTCTCATAATGACAATTATAAGTTGTGAAAAGAAAATGGTGAAAAAATATTGAGAACTTGTAGTCTTTTATAAGTGAACGCTCAATTTATTAAACTTAAAGCTGTTTAGTTTGAATTCAAGTTATGATAAAATTAGTTATGATGAGATAAAGTATGATGAGATTAATTATGATGGGATAAGTTATGATAAAATTATTTTTTATTGAGTGTTTGGTCTGTTGTAGTTAAAATAATAAATTTTAAGAATAATTTATTTATTTACAAAAATGCCCTTCATGAATGTAAAAAGTGATGTATAAAAAGGGTTTAAAGAGACATTTTTGTCATTTACTTATTTTATCCCGAGATTATTATACCACCCAAGGGAAGAAATAACTTATCCCGATACTAATTCTTAATCCCGAAATACTTTATTCCGAACTTACCACCCAAACAACAAATTAAGTAATACTATAATTTAATCCCACTACTATTTGATATTATCCTTCCCACCAAACGATTATGATTTGGCTGACAACCTCAACTCCTCAAGTACCTAATTTCTCTATTCACGAAATTTGAAATTTTAACATGTGCCTATTCAATATCAAGAGGATCAAATTTATTAGATTGACATGTGCTATAATTTAAGTGGGACATCAATTAATTAGAGTAATTTTTTTAGGATTTGGCTCACCTATGGTACGTAGGATGGGTTAGATATGAAAGAAAATATTTTCATAATTATATTTTTTTAAGAAAATATGTGGGTCTCTTATTTTTGTGTTCGATATATATAAGTAAAAAAAATATTATTATAAAAATATTTTTATATAATCTAAATAAAAAATATTTCCTCCGTCTCAATTTATGTGATACTTTTCAGATTTTGAGGTTCAAATAAATCTATTTTTGATCGTAAATTTATCATATATCTTTTAATTATTTTGAATAGTCAATTATTGTAACTTATATTACTTTTTACATAATTTACAAATATATAAATTTTATTTCAAAAAATTTAAAAATTTCATACGTAAATTTCTAATCAAACATAAATTGTTTGACTCTCGAAAGATGGGTGGGTGGAATGGAGAAGACACAATTAATATGAAATACCACTAATAAACCGATATACATATTAAACATAAAGGTATCTACGTGTGCAGTTATCTACCACGTGTCCTACGGGCCCACCTCTGCATCCTCTAGAACGGAAAGTTTTATCTCACTTCACTTAGCAACTCCGGTCCAGAACATTTTACAGAAGCCATTTTCCGGCGAACTTCGGAAATGCCGGCGGCAACTCTACTATGCACTAAGACTTTCATATACGGAAATCAATCTGTTATCGATGGCAGACAGGAGTATAATTCTGCATTTGGACGAAATGTGAAATTGTCCGAGACAAGTGCACTGTTAGGGTTAAAGCTTAAAGTGAAGAAGAGTATACAATTAGGTCGCCGGAGACCGGTGTTTACCACTAGATCTGGCGGCGGCGGTCGCGGTGGCGGAGGAGTGGATTCAATTATTGAAAGGGATGATAAATTGAGGAAATTAACACAGGCTATACTGTGGACCGCAGAAGGCGTTTATGTATTGTGGCTCTTTTTACTTCCTTATGCACCTGTATGTAATTCATCTCTCTCATTTCATATTACTGTATTTCTTCCGTTTCGAAATAATTGTCATATTTAGCTTGTTTTCGAGAGTCAAATCGACTAATTTTCGAAGTTAAGTGTGACATCAATATGTGTGGTTTATAATGACAAAAATGAATAAAAAGTATTTAGGCTGACACGCGGATATCTAACTATTGAAAATATTTTGATATATAA
This sequence comes from Solanum acaule, assembly GCA_036250505.1. Taxonomy (NCBI): domain Eukaryota; kingdom Viridiplantae; phylum Streptophyta; class Magnoliopsida; order Solanales; family Solanaceae; genus Solanum; species Solanum acaule. The sequence goes on along the minus strand of JAJOOR010021874.1, from coordinate 3,519 downwards.
TGCAGGGAGATCCTGTGTGGGCAATTAGTTCAGAAACAGTAAATGATTTGGTTGGTCTCTCCCTCAATTTCTTCTTCATCCTGCCTCTTCTGAATGCTGGTATGTTGAAATCTCTTTAGTTATACCAGATTAGTTTTACGCAAAAAATTTACTAATCAGCCTGCATTCCTTTCTGGTCAATGATATGATAATTTTGTTGCTTCCTTTTTAGCAATGGGTGGCATAATTTGGCACTCATAGCAGTGTTGTCAAAGGCGCGCTTAAGTCCTGAAGCGAGACTCAAAACGTGTTGAGCGCTTCGCCTCACTTAATGTGTTGTTAAGTGTCGTCATCAAGGTTCTAAGACATATTGTTCGTTGTTAATGAGCCTCTTGCCTCTTTGGAAGAGGCAACACTAAAGAATTGATATTTGACTTTATCATTAAAAAAATCAATTTTTTGTTCATATATTTCTTTCATGCGCGCTTTTAATTATTAGTCTTGGACTAATATATATGTTTGTATTTCTTTTTGCCTTGTGCTTTTTTCATTAAATCCCACACTTTGTTTGTGCTTTGCGCTTACCCCAACAGTATTTAGAGCTTTTTTGGGCTTTTTGCTTTTGATATTAATGACTCATAGTCAATTAGCTTCATTCTTGAACATATACTCCATCCATTTCAATTTGTTTGTCCTACTTTTCTTTTTAGTGCGTTTCAAAAAGAATATCTCTTTCCTTTTTAAACACTTTTTAGTTCCAACTTTCCACATGATATGTTTTAAACCACGAGATTAAAAAACATTTTGGTACATTTGACGTATCCTTAATTTTAGACCACAAGATTCAAAATTCTTCTTAACTTTTTTAAAGTCCGTGCCAAGTTAAAATAGTACAAGCAAACTGAAATGGAGGGCGTATTATTTTCTTTATATTTGCTGGTGTAATTTCTAACTCTGATCAACTGCTCAACTTCCTTTGGTTAAGTCAATAATAAACCTATTTTATCATCCACATTTCTCAATATTGAAACATATCCTAACCAGAAATGTTTGATTGTTAAACAATGACTGTGTCTTTGCCCTCCACCATAATTGTTTGTTCTTTCAAAGGTTGATTTAATCGGGTGTTCTATTTCAACTTTCACATCTTTTTAATTTGCTTGCTTGTGCCAGTCAAAATTTAATATGCATACCATTCTTTTTCTAGTCTAGAGACATGACTTCAAGCTCAAGGACCCTTTCTCCATACACTGGCAATGTTGAATTTTTGATTTTCCACCACGTGTCAACTTGATCACTTGCTTTAGATGCATAAAATTTTGCAGATTAAGCAGTTACTTACTTATATATGTTCAGTTCAGAGGTTTCATTTCAATTTTCCATCTGTCTCTTACCATAAATTTGATATTGAACTTTAAACAACGAATCATTTGGCAGAGTAGGGGGCATCCACTTGATAGAGGCACCAGTGCTTCATCCAGTAAGTACTTTGTAAAATACAAATTTATTCATTGCGTGGATCTTATTTTTTACATTCCGCTCTTATTTTTATTCCAGATGTCTGAAGGACTGTTTAATTTTGTAATTGGCTGGACGTTCATGTTTGCTCCTTTACTGTTCAGTGATCGTAAGAGAGACAGATTCAAGGGATCACTAGATCTTCTATGGGGCTTTCAAATGTTCCTCACAAACAGTATGCACTTTTTCCAATTACTTACTTTTGATTGTGCAAGGTTGTGGATAACTATAGTGTCCTCCATTCCGATGGAACTCTCAGTAAGTGTCCTGTCACAAAATAGGATGGCAAACGGTATCCGTATATTAATGATTTCCTGATTATACTGGAGTTGCTTCGATTAGAATTGCTCAGTGGCTGACGTGAACACTCTATTAGTGACTAGGAGCTACCGAGCTAGCACTGAATGAGAAAGAATTAGATGGTTAAGATGTCATGACTTTTAACTATTTGCATTAACTTTTTCTAAAGCTTCTCTTATTCGAGTTATTATTCTGCCACTGAATTTTTTGTCCATTGTTATTGGATCTTCTGTTTTTCTTTTGCTGGCTTCGATTTCTGGCACTTCCAACCATAACTACTATAATAATTTTTGGTTTGACGAGAGACTTATTAATGAGATTTTTGGAATTCGACGCAGCATTTTTAATTCCATACATGGCTATTAGACTAAATAAAGGTGACTCAGAGTACCCTCCAAGAGCAACCTCTCAACTTGGTTCGATCATGACTCGTGGTGCATCTGTTGTTGGACTGGTCGGTGGAGCTGCCTGTTTGCTTTCGACATTTTGGGCCTTTTATGGGAGAGGAGATGGTGATTTTGGGAGTATATCTGATAGATGGGAGTTCTTGCTCAGCTATCTATCCTCTGAAAGACTTGCTTATGCCTTCATCTGGGATATTTGTCTCTACATTATTTTCCAACCTTGGTTGATAGGAGATAACTTGCAAAACATCCAGGAAGATAAGTTTGACATAGTGAGATATCTCAGATATGTTCCAGTTGTTGGCTTAGTTGCTTACTGCCTTTGTTTGGATCTTGAAGATGAAAACTAGCTAATTTTGCTTCCAGCGGAGACAAAAAAAAACGCTAGGTAGTTCTTTCCATCTGTCCTAGCCTTGGTGGATGGTACCTGTTGATGGTGGGAGGTGGTAGGTATACCGTGGAATTAGTTGAGGTGCATGAAAGTTGGCTCGAATACTACATTCATAATTTTTTTTTGTTTTGATGACTCAATTCATGTAATTAATACCTATAATTTTCATGTTTAGATTAATCCTATCCTTGTTTACTCACACCAGATTCTCTTTTTCCTAATCTCTTTTTCTTGTCTTTTTTAATTTTGAGAATCTATTATACATCGATAGACACTTTAACTTGAACGTATCTTCTTGAATTCAGACACTTAAGGAGGCCTATTCAGACACTTAACGGACCGGAGGCCTCCTGAACATTTGTTAAGTTTAACTAGCAACTCACATGATTCATGAACGGTATAGGAACATAAATTTTACATAACGATTAGAAAGATTAGCTTTTATACGATCTTCAATGAAAAATTCAACCAATAATCAATATATTATTTTGTCTTTTGAATCAGAAGTATATTATTTAAATATTATATATATATATATATATACATATATATATATAGAAGTCAAATATAACAATTTGATTTTAAAAATATTAAACTCTATCTACAATTAAGTCATGATATACAAGTGTTAAGTGTAGTTAACCCATATTAAATAAGGATTCTTTGAATTAAGAGCCTATTTAGATGAACTTATTTAAAAGATTTTGATAATAAGGGTATGAAAAATACCCCAACTTTGGTCGGATTTGCTGTTGCTATACTAAACTTTCATGATGACCTATTACCTCCCTAGACTATTTAATACCGTATTTTAAACATATATATTTGCCCACGTGGACATAAAAAATAATGCAAAATTATAAATAATAATGTGTTCACGTGGGCACATATATACCTTTAAAATACACTATTAAATAGTTCAGGGGT
>JAJOOR010021873.1:0-14074 GCA_036250505.1 Solanum acaule | reverse complement strand
AATACATAAATCAATAGCCCATAACAATCTACACATTAATATCACATTATTAGCTCATAATCAATAGACCCACTTTAGACCCAAAATTAGGATTTCAAGATATGCAAGGGTTCATGGAGTTTTTTTTTTTTATCTTAAAACCATCAATATTAACATAAATCATCATTTGAAATACTTTCATGCAAGAACCTAAGCTTAGAATTAAAATTGGGGTTTTTAGTGTTTTTGAAAAACATTGAAATCACTTTGATTTGGCTCTTTGATTGAAAGGAGAATCAAAGATAAAATCCCCATACCTTATTGATTAAATGACCACGAAAATCTTCTTGAAAACTTGAAGAATTTGACCTAGAAACCTTGAGTTCTTCACTTCTAATGGAGTCTTCCCTGAGAGAGTGTTTTGGAGAAGAAAGGTTCGACTTTTGGGGTTTTTAAAATAATGAACCCAAAAATTCTATAAAACACTTTTAATACACTTAAAATACCTAAAAACACTTAAAATAAACACCCATACAATTAATTAGCCAAGGGGGGCAATTTACCAACCCACCCTTGGCTTGGCCGGTTATTTTTATTTTTTTTGGATAGCTTTATAGTGCCCATTGACGACCCACCATTGACGGACCGTCCTGGTGGCCGTCGTTTGGGACTGCAGCAGGGGGACTAAGGTCCCATGCCTAAGTGTGGAGCCACGCCCCCTATTGATGGGGCGTCAATCCTAGGCGTCACCCACACTGCCTTGGGCAGTCTTCTTGCCAAGGTTTGGGTCCTCTCCAAGGACTCTTCGGTCGGTCCTTGGGGAGTCGTACCCAGACTTCATGACCCTATACCACCCAACCTAGGTACTAGGGTCACTCCCACTAACCCAAACTTCAAACAACACTCAAAAACTATGACAACACATCAAGCACACACAAGCACCAACACTAGGCTAGTCTCCGAACGTCATGGACGTCTCTTGACGTTTGACTTTAAACTCAACTAAACTGACCTATAAACGCATTTTCAAACATTTATACAAGTTCATCAACTACTAACACGCATGTGAAGCTCTAATTATCCTATTTCATTTTGAGGAGTATTACAATCATGCCTTGAATTAGTAGGCTTAGGCATCCTCTTCTTGTATAATGAATGTGTCTTGACTTGATGAATATGAAATGATATGCCAATGACATTCCTTTCATGAATGAATGATGAAGTATTCTAGGCTATGTCTTGAATAGGTAGACCTAGTGTTGGTAGCCCTTCATGATGCGTCTAGAAACTAATGTGATGATAAACCTTGAATTGGAAGACCTAGTGTTGGTAGCCTTTTCATGTGTGAAATGATGAACCTTGTATCGGTAGACCCAATGTTGATGGCACCCTTCTTGAAAAGTCAATGAGTTATCCTTAATGTACCTTGAATCGGTAGACCTAATGGTGGTGGCCCTTTCTTGTGTAATGTACTTTGGGTCAGTAGGCCTAATGTTGGTAGCCCTCTCAAGTACAATAATGTTAATGAAAATTAAATACTCTATGGGAATGGAGGCTAAGCACCGACTAGATATGGTAAGATGGAAACTCTCCTAATGTTAGGCTAGGGTTCCAATGAACATCTTCTTATCCCAAAACTATGTGCCCACATAGGATATTAGCTAGTGGTTTCTACCTACGCTAAAATGTTACCGGTCCTATCTTAGGCAAGTAGACCACCTCTTTACGGTGTGGGGCCATTTGACACCGGATTCCATGGTTTGCTCTCATGGTCTATATTGGTTAATCCCTATTCCCATCATGTGAGATATGCATTATGGTTTCTTGAGAAGTTCTATGAAGTGTGGGTGGTAGTATGGGATGCTATCCATGCATTCCACGAGTAGGCTCTGAGAGGGTCATGGTGAGTTCTCTAATGTCTTAATGACTAATGAATGAAAGTGGTTTTAAATAAAGCTAATGAAGAATGTTGACTTAAATATCTAATGTGATGATGCATGCTATACTTGGGTGGTATTATGAGTTATTTTCCCTTGTCATAAGTTATGAAATGTAGGTGTTCCTTATGCATGAGTATTGCTTGAAGTTAAGTATGAAATGGTAAGTTCATCTAAGGTGGTCTCAAAGTGGCACTTAGTAGGGTTAGTAGTATGGGATGCTATCCTTACATTGCACAAATGTAGCTTAGGGTTACTTAAGGTGAATATTCAAATGTGATGATTATGCTTTGTATGATGTTTATACTTATATTTTATGTCTCATATGCTAATATACATGATATTTCTAAAAAGCGGCATAATGCATGGTTTCCAACCAAAATGTCCCTTCTAAAGCATGTTTTTGCATGGTCACCATACTTAGTACATTTTTGTGTGTTAACCCATATTTTTCTTATTTTACTACAAGTGTAGGTTCCGGCAAGTGAGTTGCTATCCATCTATTTCAAGGGCTTGGATTGAGATTGCTCCAAGGCTAAGTGGTATGTCCTCATAGATCGAGGACAAGTACTTTTAGATGTTTCTTTCTTTTATGTAAAAGACTATTGTTAGACTTTTCGATTGTAAAGGGTCGTGATCCTACTTTAGTTTTCAAGACATTATTTAGATGGTCATGTGAGACTATAGACTTCCGTTGTGTTTCAAATGTTTTAATGAATTTTTTATCGTATAGATTTAAAGAAAAGTTTTTAAATTTCGCACTATTTCTATGTATAGAATGTTATGAATTCAAAGAGGCTTGTACGAGACCCCTTCGGGGTCAAGTACGCCTTGTAACTTCCAGGGTATAGGCTCGGGTCGTTACAAACTTGGTATCAGAGCATAAGATTTTGGAAATGGTTTTTAGGATTGATGTCTCACAAGCCACGTCTAGTAGAGTCTTGTTCATCGGTGTGAGTCGCGACACATTTATGAGTGAGAGGCTATATGATGTTAGGAAGTTACACTTATTTAATTATTCTTCAAGCCGTGCCATAGAGTTTAACTCTATAATGTCTCCCTCGTATCCTTTATTCGTTGGTCTTTAGAGTATGACCACTTAAAAGGCTTATGCTAGAAGGAGTGATGGGGGAAGGTTGATTGTGATGCTAATTATGGCTATGAGATTTGTTAGGTTTGAGGTTATAGATGTGATGTTGTCTTTAGTATTAGTGGGTTTCTTTATGGTTATGCATAAATGATGGCAATACTCGACTTAGTCATGATGAGTATTGAGGTATGTTGATAGATTTGATGAATGAGGTGTTTTAGAAATGTGTTGATGGGTTGAGTGAGTAGAATCCTCTAAGAAGGGTAGAAGTGTAATCCACCTTGGTTTAGAATCATCTTGTGTGATGAGTGTGAATGTTTGGTTATGACTTGCTCCGACCTTAGAAATGAAACAAAAGTGATGTTGTAAAGAGTTTGTATAGGCTTACTCCCAAGGGGGAGATAATGTGCATAGATAGTAAGGTCATTGGATGTTTTGATGTTCATGGTTTAAGTTGACTTGAATTTACACCTTGAGTGGTGTTTGTAGGGTTGTTGGTGAGCAAGAGTTGCTTAATGAGAACCTCCCTAGTCTATAAGTACCGATTGAGATCTTAGACCGGCAAGTTAAGATATAGAAGAGTAAAAATGATGCATCCATGAAAAACAAATGTTGAGGAGTGGTGTTCTAGTAAGGCACCGATATGTTGATAGTTCCTTATGGTTGAGAATGTCTTGTTGAGGTCCCTATGTTATTTTTTTCATGGTAGCCTTTTTATGGGTTTACTCTTAAGGGGGAGATTGTATGTGAATAGTAAGGTGTGGAGAGTTCCAATATCCTTATCACTTTTCTTCTATTCATATTCAAGCTTGAGACCAAGAGTTCCTTGTAGCTTGTTCATGTTTAGGAGTCAAATGTGAAAATGTGTTTCCATGATCTCATTATGTCATGCATGTTTGGATGAAATTTATGTTTAATGAGAAAATGAGTTTTTTGATTTATGTGTTCCTCATGTTGATGTGCATCTAGTATGGCTTGCCTATATGCTTCATGAGGTGAATTATTGAACATGCCTAAATGTGATTTCAAGAGTAATTGCATAATGTACTTAATGATATTGTAATGAGCATGATGTGAGTTGGAGAAGGAAATTCCTCCAATGAAATGAGAAATGTGATGTTTTAGTGCATAATGAGTTTGTAGAAGTAGTTCCTACTTTCTTGTGTTGCATTGAGCTTATTAATGTGGAGTTGATGTTTCCTCCTGTGATTTTGTGCATTGTATTGATGTGTCATGCATGATGGGCTGCTAGTCTTGAGTCGTTATCCCTTGAAGTGTTTAAAGTGTCATTCGAGGGCGAATATTCCTAAGGGGGGATAATGTAACGACTCGGAAAATGATAGGTTGAACTAGAGCCTAAACGTGAGGGTTAACGTCAAGGGTTAAGGGAAAAGGCTAAGGGTTTTGGGTGTAGGCCATGGTGAGGGACCAAGGCTACCTAAAAACTAGGCCTAGCCACTGCCTACCAAGACCATGAGGGTCTTCATGACCCGTGGTGGCCACTACAAGTCGTGGTGCCACCCGTGGTTGGCATGGCAGTGATCCCTAGAAAGGTGCCAAGCCAAGGCACCACTTCACGACTCGTGGTCATGACCATGGGTGGGAAGGCTCGTGGGGTTGCCTTAGCTTAATAGGAGTTGGTGAATGATAAGGGAGCTACAAGTCAAGGGACCATGGGTGCCACCACTGGTCGTGGTGCCCTTGACGAGCCATAGGGGAGTGATCATGAAGATCACTTAGGTGTGTGGAGGTAAGCCTTGGTAAGCCTTGACACTGCCTCAAGACCACGACCTCAACCACGACTCGTGGTCTTGACCACGGATCGTGGGTGGTCTTGTGGAATTGCCTTAGGCCCTTGAAGGCTTGGCAAGTTAGAAAGACACACTGCCTAAGGGACCACGGGGACCACCACGAGCCGTGGTCCCCTTCACGACCCGTCCAAGTGGGCGTGGTCCCTGACGGGGTTGCCTTAGTTGAGGACTTTTAAGTAAATTCCTTTTAATTAATTATTAAGTGGGGGTTGTTTTTAATTGTTTTATATCACTAGTATATATAGTTTTAAGTCTTAAAACAAGTCATTTACTCCTTATTTCCCCAAATCAAATCAAAGAATTTCTCCTTTAAAAAATTCTTTCTCTAAAAGTTCCCAAAGAAGAAGAAGAAGACGTGGGAGATAGGATTGAGGATTCAAGGCGTTTCTTCTTCAAATTTCTTGGGGATTCACAAGCAAGGTATGGTGATCCTTCATCTAGGGGTAGCTTCCACCCCTATAGTCCATTCAAAGTTAGTTTTCAAAGGTTTCAAGTTCTTCAAAAGCTAGGGTTTTTACTATAACTCATGGGTTCCCTTTTCAAACATTTTCAAATGGTTATTAATGACAGATTATGATTATATTAGTGTTTTATTGATGATTTATGATGAAAATACTCTATGAACCCATGAATTCCTTCAATTCCTAAATTGTGCCTTTATGAAGTGAGTTTGTGTATTATGAAAGTATGGGAATGAAAATTTTCAAAATTGCTTTAGTATATTGAATTGTATCACTATCCATGCCTTAATTGTAGTAAATTGTTGGTGTGTTGGTGATTTGAGAATCATGGCCTTAAAGAGCATAGTATGAGGAATTGAGTATTATCATGATGACTTGTATATGAATGTGAATCTAATGAAGGTAATGTGATCATGTCTTGAATGTAATTGTGTTATTATTGAAAGCCTATTTCTCAATTTGACACTCACGAATGATGATGATAGAATGTGAAGGGTTTCTATAATGGGAAGCTATATCTTGAATTGGTAGGCTTAAGGCATCCTTTTCTTGTATTGATAAATGTGACCTTGAATGTAATATCATGTCTTGAATTGGTAGGCTTAGGCATCCTCTTCTTGTATAAAGAATGTGTCTTGACTTGATGAATATGAATCGATAGGCCAATGGCATTCCTTTCATGAATGAATGATGAAGTATTCTAGTCTATGTCTTGAACCGGTAGACCTAGTGTTGGTAGCCCTTCATGATGAGTCTATAAACTAATGTGATGATAAACCTTGAATCGGTATACCTAGTGTTGGTAGCCCTTTCATGTGTGAAATGATGAACCTTGTATCGGTAGACCCAATGTTGATGGCACCCTTCTTGGAAAGTCAATGAGTTATCCTTAATGTACCTTGAATTGGTAGACCTAATGGTGGTGGCCCTTTCTTGTGTAATGTACTTTGGGTCGGTAGGCCTAATGTTGGTAGCCCTCTCAAGTACAATAATGTTAATGAAAATTAAATACTCTATGGGAATGGAGGCTAAGCACCGACTGGATATGGTAAGATGGAAATTCTCCCAATGTTAGCCTAGGGTTCCAATGAACATCTTTCTATCTCATAACTATGTGCCCATATAGGATATTAGATAGTAGACCACCTCTTTACGGTGTGGGGCCATATGACACCGGATTCCATGGTTTGCTCTCATGGTCTATGTCGGTTAATCCCTATTCCCATCATGTGAGATGTGCATTATGGTTTTTTGAGAAGTTCTATGAAGTGTGGGTGGTAGTATGGGATGTTATTCATGCATTGCACGAGTAGGCTTTGAGAGGGTCATGGTGAGTTCTCTAATGTCTTAATGACTAATGAATGAAAGTGCTTTTAAATGAAGCTAATGAAGAATGTTGACTTAATTGTCCAATGTGATGATGCATGCTATACTTGGGTGGTATTATGAGTTATTTTCCCTTGTCATGACTTATGAAATGTATGTGTTCCTTATGCATTGCTTGAAGTTAAGTATGAAATGGTAAGTTCATCTAAGGTGGCCTCAAAGTGGCACTTAGTAGGGTTAGTAGTATGGGATGCTATCCTTACATTGCACAAATGTAGCTTAGGGTTACTTAAGGTGAATGTTCAAATGTGATGATTATGCTTTGTATGATGTTTATACTTATATTTTATGTCTCATATGCTAATATACATGATATTTCTAAAAAGCGGCATAATGCATGGTTTCCAACCAAAATGTCTCTTCTAAAGCATGTTTTTGCATGGTCACCATACTTAGTACATTTTTGTGTGTTAACCCATATTTTTCTTATTTTACTACAAGTGTAGGTTCCGGCAAGTGAGTTGCTATCCATCTAGTTCACGGGCTTGGATTGAGATTGCTCCAAGGCTAAGTGGTATGTCCTCATAGATCGAGGACAAGTACTTTTAGATGTTTCTTTCTTTTATGTAAAAGACTATTGTTAGACTTTTCGATTGTAAAGGGTCGTGACCCTACTTTAGTTTTCAAGACATTGTTTAGATGGCCATGTGAGACTATAAACTTCCGCTTGTTTCAAATGTTTTCATAAAGTTTTGATCGTATGGATTTAAAGAAAAGTTTTTAAATTCTGCACTATTTCTATGTATCGAATGTTATGAATGCTAAGAGACTTGTACGAGACCCCTTCGGGGTCAAATACGTCGTGTAACTTCCAGTGTATAGGCTCGGGTTGTTACAATGGGGAAGGAAGAAGATTTCTGGGAAAGGTAAAAATAAACCTGGGCAAGGAACGATTTGGCGAGAAAGAAGAGAGTTGAGGTGTTCCTTTTGGAAAAGGGAGAGGAAAAGTGTGAAGATGGAGGAGTATAGGGGCGGTAGGGCGTACTATTTTGGGGAAAGATTGAAAAAGTCTTTGGTTTAATTTGGACCGTCTGATCGTTTGATCGGACGGTTGATAAAAATAAAGAGTTTAAAATAATAATTATGTATATAAATAATAGTAAAAGGTTGGATTAAGTAGAGTCGTTAGATTAGATTGGATGGTTAAGATTAAAGCTAAAGAAGCATAATCCATGTGCTTCCTATGTGGCACATGCGGATTGGCCGATTTGAAAGGACTTGGATTGCTATTTTTTTTACTCAAATTAACCCATATAAAATGCAACCCTTTTCTTTATTAACTAGCCACAATTTATTAAATTATAAATAATTATTTTCGCAAGATTAACTTATTTGATAAAATTAGTCATTCTAAATATAAAATTGGTATAAATTAGTAACTCATTAATTAATTAAGCTTCCTAATTTTGAATAATGTATGAAAAATGTTTACTTTTAAAAATAGAAATTATATTTAGTTTTTTTAAAAAAAAAATGATTTAATCCTTAAGAAAGACATTTATTTGACGTAAATCTTAAAAAATGGGAAATTACGCAATATTTATAATATATTTATTTTTTATAAGAAATAATATTCATGAAATAAATTTATAGAATAAAATAAATAAATAAAAAATGTTTTCGTATTCCTACAAAAAAAATTCGGAACATATATATTTTACTAGATTCTTAAGGCCCGTGATACGGGCCCAATATAATTGATTATTAATCATTTTTTGACAATTATTAAAACGTATTTTTATAGCATTCTAATCAACATTAATTAATATTGATCCTGATAAAAAATTTAGTATACAAAAAATCAAAAAATAACCATCAAAGAATATAGTGCATCACTGCATTGAATGGTGTTTCTCCTCCCTTAATTAAATATCTTAATTTTGAGTTTTGAATATGAAAAAAATTCTTAATAGGGAGCACTATATCCGAATGGGCCCTATTCGAAGCACATTAGAATTAATCGAACTCGAATATGAATATCGAATACTGAATAAAAAATATTAAATTAAATTCACCCAAAAAAATTTGAAGTATAATTGATAATAACGATGGGTAGATTCATTTTTTAAGTTGTAAAACTCTCAAGTCTAATATTTAATTTATTTATTTATTCCTATAAGACACAAAATTATTAGGATTCGGAGTTAATTTGTCTGTTAGATTGAATTATATTTTATATAAAAATCATGAATCATTATGTATTATCATCTTGAAGTCTATCCTATTCATTTCAATTAATCTGTCATATTTTTTTCTTTATAATCTGTTAAAAAGTAATGTCCCTTTTCTTTTGTTAGTTCCAACTCCACATAACATATTTAAAATCACAAGATTCAAAAATCTTCCTTAATTTCTTAAACTTCATACAAAGTTAATATAGAACAAACAACATTGAAACTGAGAGAGTAATATTTTTTATTTATCAGTCATACATAAAAAATAAAAATTAGAACTAAGAGGCATTTCACTATCACATGAAGTTCTATATATGCATAATTTATCTTAATGACCATAATTTTTTTAGCCTGATACAAACGTGTTTTTGGTTCTTTTTTTTCAGGCACAATAACTTATAGGAATAAGTATTTTTGTTATTTTTATCAGTTTAGTGAAAAAATTACAAACAATCTCAAAACATAAATGCATCTTCTCTTTTTTTTTTTAAAGAATCTATTTAGAATGGAATGTTAAATTAACATGATATTTTGATACATAGATCATTACATATCGTATTGATTTCCTTGTCAAGATATTTTATCTTATTCCAAAATTTATTCATAATTTTTAAAATTACTACGCATTTGCTATTTTTGTCATCTCTTTCTAATGATTAATCTACTTAAATTTATTTTACTTCTCTAATTAATGTATTGATTTTTCATGTGTTCCGATTCTTAACTTCTTATTTCAAACAGAAGAATAGCAATATTAAGTAAATAAAGTAAACAATCTACTATAATTATTAAATATTAATCTGATTAATCTTAAAATTTAAAATATTTTATTATCAAAATATTCTTATCATTAATGTACATAAATTGAACACGAAGAATACTTATTATTTTTCTTCAATATTTGATAAGCAAAATTTTAAAACTATTTATTTAAAAATTTAGTGAGACTCTTAGTTTACTTTAATTTCATTTAATTTCTATCCATTTTATTTATTAATTTTTATTTTTATGTTCCCTACTTAAAATATTTTTGTTTTTTAATACATTTTAAATCATGTTTGTTTCTTTTTATATTTATTTTAGTGCAAAAAGTAAAGGTGTTAATGTAATATAAATTGATTTAAAAATGGGTTCCACCATTTTTAGATAGTACGGCTACTTATGATATTTTTTATGCTTTTCATGATAGGAAGTACACGTGGCCATCATAATAATAGCAACTTGGTTGGGTATTTAGGAAATTCAATAATTTTGCAGCAGAAAGTATAACTGTTCTAAGCTGATAATTTTGATAAAATGACAAAAGTGCCCTTGGTCGTCCTCTCCATCATATTTCTATATAATAGAAATTATTGCTATTTTTATTATTATTATTATTTATTATTATAATTATTATTATTATTATTATTTATTTATTTAATTATGGAAGCTTAATTGATTAGTAAGGAGAGCCAAAATTTAGTGTCAACAATAATGACATTATTTGTTTTGCATTTGTACTTACCTGTGAAGTAATTGGGCTACAAGATTGGTTCTTTGATGATAGAAGAAAAGAAGACTAAGTTGTGATAACATCTAACCCTACTCATCAGGAGAACCAATTATGAAGTAACCACTATACAAAGGATAACATAACAAAATAAAGTCTAATAGGATACTATAAAGAAAATATCATTAAATCAAACACAGTGCGGAAATAGTTTATATAACTCTAACGAACTAGTTTTACAAATCATGAGCAACTAAGAATAAGAAGTAAAACACAAAGAAAAGATACAACATATGTTGAATATGAATAACAAAGATGAAATAAGGCTTTGAGCTACCACAGACTAGCTGGCAGCTCAATACTAGAATGTTGGTCTCCAAGGCTCTCTCACGAACTCCGCAACCACCAAACTTGTTTCTTCGCAGAAGGGTGCAACAAGTGTAGCATGAGTATAAAATTATAGTATATACTCTATAAATATAACTCACATTGAGTCCACTAGCAGCCTTAGGGGAGAAGACCTTGTCCAGAGAAAAAAGAGCATTATATTTTTGGTAACAACAATAATACCTAACTATAGAAAGATTCTGCATAGATTAATGTCTATCAACTTTAGTATCTCTTTTGGCAAGATATAAATTTGAATACCAAAGATTATAGATTCAGGGGTCGTTTGGTAGGCCGCATTAAAACAAATAGTCCATGTATTATGTATGATTTTATTTAGTACTATGTTTGGTAGGGATTTGGGCCTATGTATAACTACTCTATGGATTAGTTATACCTCATACATAGTATTATAGGATGTATTAATAATACCTTCCATTTGGAGGTATTAGTAATACATATGATATAATACTATGAGATAAGTGTCACGGACTTAGAGTCTCACTAAATCTCCGTGCGGCACTGGACAACTTACTCACTACAACTTACTCACTAATCTTTCAAGATATTGTAAGCTCAAATAAGCTTTTTAACTAAGATTGCTAAGAAAATGTAAGGAAAGACAAGAGAGCTTTGAAAGAAGGCTTTGTATTGCTTTGTGGAAAATTGCTTACACTTTGTTGGATTGCTTGCTTCAAGCATGGATGCCTTACAAATGAGAGACTCTTCTATTTATACTACTTCCTAAGGGACTAAAAATAAATAATATTTACTTTTCAAGTCCCTACTTATTTACACTTTAGCCCATGTTCTAGAATTCTCTCTACTAGTCTAGAGAATTCTAAGGCTTTCTAAGATATCTTCTAAGTTATTCTAGGGAATTCTAGAGTCTTCCGTTAACCTCTCCATAACTCTAGATTCTTCCTCCTTATTTTTATGTCAAATTTGAAAGGCAAAGTGGCGGGTCATGACATAAGTCTATGTTAAGACAAAAATATCCCTCAAATCATTTTAATTATTTTGTTTATTTTCTTGATTGTATGTTTTATATTTGTACTAGTAAATTTATTTAAATAAATTAGCTCACAAATTATTTAGAGAGAATTGTTTGTTACTAAATAAATACAATACAAATTAATACAATATTTGAAATATGAGTTTTTTTAACATTAACTAATTAAAAAAATAAATATATAACCACATGATGTTTGTGATCTTAATTGAATGTATAATTTGTTGGTATATATATATATATATATATATATATTTGTGTGGTTTTCTAAATATTTGTATTTTGAACAATTTATAAAATTGTATACATATTAAAACTACAACTTGCAATTTTTATGTGTAAATGTAGATGGCTTATTCAATTTTACTATTGTTTACCGTCTATTCAATTTAAAAGTTGATAGTTTATCGTTTTTAA
The DNA here is from genome assembly GCA_036250505.1 of Solanum acaule. NCBI lineage: Eukaryota > Viridiplantae > Streptophyta > Magnoliopsida > Solanales > Solanaceae > Solanum > Solanum acaule. The sequence continues at coordinate 1,931 of JAJOOR010021873.1, read as the reverse complement.
ATTGAAAATTGACATTTTGTAAATGATCAATTTACTAAGATTGAAATTATTTATCCTCAAAAAATTTAAGTGAAAAAAATAAAAATAAACATGACAACAAAATTGTTCTTCTCATAGCTAGCTAGAATGCCATAAAACATAATATTATCCGGCAATTATTTACCTTAATACAATTACATAATAATTCAAGGGTATAATTGGAAAGAATTTTTTTATAAAGTTTTAATCCAAATATGAGATGAGATGGGAAACAATGAACCAAACATTTGATAAAAATAAACTTTGTATTACTAATCCCATCATTCCTAATCTCTGCATTACTATTCCCAGCATTATTAATTTGTGTACCAAAATGACCCCTTAATAAGTTATTGTCTACCTGCATTAGATAATAGTTTAGGAGACCAACATTTCATCTTCTTGTTGATCATATGAAGTACAAGGGGCATAAACTGTAGAATGGTAAACTTGTAAGAAGGTAAAGAACCCCTATATACTTAAAGGGGAGAAATCCTTCACAAAACCTCAGCTCCAAAATATACAAACCGCAGCCTGCGAAACTATAACTATAGAACGCAATTATCGAAACATTTCAAATAAATTCTCTTTTATTATCACATTTTCCCTTTCTTTTAGGGCGATGACCAAACTTTTATCTTTAATTTTTTTTCCTTTTTAATTAGCTTATTAATAAAAAAAATCTACTGACCACCAAAAGTTTGCCAAAAGAAAAAAAACTGTTATATGCGAATTTTAACGTTTTTGAACAGTAACCTAACAATTTATATTCTTAAATAACCAAATTCCTTTTTTTTGTACTTCAAAATATTTTAAATAAACCAGATTTCTTTTTTCTTTTTTTCAAAACACAGAAATCGATTTATGTTTAAATTTGACTTATACAAGAGTTTCACAATCTTTTAGGATTTTGGTAATATTTTGAAAAAGAATAACCCAAATCTCTTAGCTTGATGTTATACAATTTTAACTTGTAATTTAAATATTAAAACATATGACGAAATCAAGATATTAATTGATATAGTAATATAGGAGATATTTCTTCTTACCAAAAGTGGAGTGGTATATTTTTAAAACTTATTCCCTTAACTATGATCCATAAGAATATTTTTTTGCGTGACACAATTTGGACTTCTAAATTCAAATAGGACACGTGTCATTTATCTAATATACACTTGAAAAAAAATGAAAGAAAGATATGGACATGTGGTGAGGAGTTTAATAATTTTTCTCTCAAAATTTATATGACACAATTGAAAATTTTGAAATTCAAATTTTTAAATTTTGATTGTGAATTTAAACATAGATAATTTAAAATTTAAATATTTAAAAACTACGTCGTAAATACTATAAATTAAAATAATTAACAACTTAAAATAGTTTTTTTTTTTAAATATATGAAATATTTGGATCAACAAAAACATGATTGACCTCTTGTACCACATAAAATAATTACATTAATTGAAACGGAGACTGTAATTGTTACAGATTGTGTTATGTGGTTTATAGGGTGACGTAGCAATATTCAACTACTATCATTTATGAAAAAGTTCATTTTTTTATAAAATATTATAGTGTGGATGTCCACTACACCAAGAAGTTACTTGTCACGCCCCGACCCTACACCCTGGGCGGGACCGGCACCCGGAGACCATTTCTGGCCCCAAGCGAACCCTTGGCCTGGCTTTCTTAACTCAGCGGAAACCTAACCCAACAGAATAATTCAATGCAATGCAATATTACAAAACAACTTAACTTATAAAATATGGCCATAAAGGCAACTCGAATCTCAAAATAGAATATTTACATATATATATAAATGAGAGACTCAAAACTAACTGACTGACTGTCTGTCTATGAAGCCTCTAAAATACTGAGATGGATGTTGGGACAGACCCCGCAACATCCTAATA